>OY294067.1:167268980-167338980 GCA_958510875.1 Endomychus coccineus
ATCTCTATTTCGTGAAACATATAAGCTAAGTGTTCATATTTCAGAATTGAATGTTTAATTTGGAAAATGTGATCGCATTTGCTACATCATTAATTTAATGTTTGCACTAATACAATGAGACTGCTAATTAATTGATCATAAGTATCCTTTGTTTTATGATAATTATCTAGCGTATATTGTATGGCCATTTGATTCTGTTCAAGAGTTTCAGTCTCTGCAGATTTGTGAAGGTAACTTCATTGGGAATTGCTAAGCTATTGTTGTTCATTAGGAACTGGAGGTAAATTCTGAAATAAGAGATGAATCGTTGTTACTGCGGGACTTTTAGTTTGATTTTTATGAATTATTTGGTGTGTGGTAATTTATGCTCTATTACCTTGATCGTTCAAGTTAGTTTCTTTCCTATGGGTCGGTTTTTGTTTGTCTCTGGCTTTTGTCTTTATATAAATGGGTGAATTTTTAGGGTGTTCTAAGGGTAATTTTATATTTTCGTTGATTTTGGGAATTTGTTCAATTTTTGGTTCAGATAAATTTTGATTTATATTTTTATAGAGTATTTTTGTCATCTCTGTGAGTTTCGTTAGATAATCATCCAAATATTCGTGTTCTAGGTCTATATCGAATTGATTTTATTGTCAATGTGGCCATTTATAATTTTGATAGGTTTTAATTTTGTGGTTGAGTGAATCGTATGATTATAACCTAGAATAGCTCTAGTCATGAATTCAATTGGTTGATATTGACTTCCTGAGTTAGTTTCTTTCAAGATACGAATATTTTCTGATAACGTTTGATGTAGACGTTCCACTGGTGAATTTGAGTTTGGGTTACCAGGGGTAATGTAGTGGAGTTTTATCTTATTAATTCTGCCGAATTCATTGAAGAAATTGTTTTTTAATTATGTTCCGTCGTCTAGAGTTTTGGTTATAGGGGTGCCGTGATGAGACATGAATTGGCTATTTGTGATTGATACAGAATTGAGTGAATGTGACAGATATGCCTGAGCATATTTACTGAAAGTATAAATTAGAGTCAAGAATTTTTGTTTACTGGTTTGAAATTTGCCTATGTGGACAATTTCAAATGGCTTAGTAGGAGTTTGAGTTAAGGCGAACTGTTGTTTAGGTGGATGTCGATCTAATTCACTCATTTGCAAATATCGCAATCATTAATATAGTTTTGCACTGATTTTTGTAAATTTGGCCAATAATGAAGACGTTTGACTCTCATTTCTGTTTCTTGTTTACCTCGATGATTAGTTTCTCCTTCCTGGAAATTTTGGATGATATTTGTTTGCTCATCTGGGTCAGTGGCATCTCGTAGTTTAGTTGTACAATTAACAATTTAAACCGAGTTATTTTTGAATGTTGCTTGTAAAAAATATATTATACGATTTTCAGAATTTTGACTTGAGGGATTGAAGTATAAGCCAACAGTATTATTTCCTACTATGTACTCTGTGGATAATTCAATCGTTTCTGATTCGATATCGTTTGCTGGGAGTTGAACTAGCAAACGTTTATTTTTTTTGACTATATTAATAACTTCGGATTTCGGTGGGGAATGTTCCACAATTTCTGAATCAATTTGTAATTTGAATCTATTGTGAGGTTGTTCTGTGATAGTTATTGAAAAGACTGGATTTTCGATGGCAGTAGTAGTAAGAGAGGACACATGGTACACATTGTTGTATAAAGTGTATTCATCTAATCTATGGAATAATTTTAATCGCCCCCATTTATGTCGTCGAATCGCAAATAAGGTGGCATCGATCCTTTCATTGCCCCCTCAATTTTGTAGCCACCTTCAATTCAGTCCAACTGGTTTGGGTCGGTGGCCCCTTACATTACATTTGTTGTTAATCAAAACTGCACATGCGTGGAATCTGCACTCATCCAAAATGCTCTTCCTCCGTGAGATCTATATAGTAAGAGAGTACGATGACAGGCCGCATCGATCTGACTCAAATTCGTGCAAACGAGAGAACAGCACTTGTTAGTGCTAATACTCAACAAACTTTAACTGGAAAAGTATTCTGTAGTACTTGTAAAGTCGATATCAGATCTTCCAACTGGAATCGGCATATCAAAACTAAAAAACATAATACGGAAAAAACTGACGATAACGTTTCTGTTAAACGTTGTGTTGAATGTAATAATGATGTTAAAATGGGTAACTGGGCCAGACATGTCAAATCTGAAAAACATATACAGAAGTTTAGTCGTAATATTAATGCATCAGGTGCTATCCCTTTAGGCGCCTATTATTGGAGAACTCATAATAGAAAAACTAATGTTTGGGGAATGGGCAGTGGTGAATTTATAACAGTGCCTTCAGAAAACGATGAATAGAATCATTTGCCGATTCTTCGTGAAAAGCCAATGTCACAAGAGACAATAGCAATTCCTCAATGCAAAGCAAGTCCTAAAATTGATGACAATGTAAAAAAATGGATAGATTCCGTTCAAAAACCATATCGTGCTCAAATGACAACTACTAAACCTTCATCAAAGGCTGTTCCTCCTGTAGATGAACTGACACAATTTTCAATGAGAAAACCTACTCTTCCATCAAAATCATTCGCACCGGCTCAGAAAATGCCAACTCAACGATCAAATTCTAAAGTTCAAATTGAAACTCAATGTGGATCTATGCCTAAATTTGAGCCATTCCATATGCCTATTTTTGAAGATGAAGAAGATTCATTTATAACAGTGCCCTCCGCTCCATATAGAGAACAGAATTATTCACCGATTCTCCATCAACAGTCAAACACAATTGAGAAATCATCAATACCCGAATCAAGACAAAGTCGTAAGATAGATGGAAATATTCAAAAATGGATAGATTCAGTTCAAAAGCCGTATCATCTTCAAACGGCAATGCCTAAACCTGTACCACAACCAGATGTACTGCTTGACGACACGTCGCAAGTTTTAATAAATGAATCTACTCGTCCCATGGAGTCATGCATACCACCTCTTGAAGAAAACGTTCATTACGATAGCTATTTCGACCCAGACTTTGATTATATAGGAATCTCTTCGCGTACAGTGAATAAAGAAAATTATACATCGGACTCTCTACTGACAAACCTATTTTTGACTATTCCAATGAATCAAAAAAATTTGTGAATTCGGTGACGGTGCATTTCGATCTTCTTTATCGTAAAGTGGATTCTGAAAAGGTTGTTGAAACAAATGAACCTGTGAAAGAAAGCAGCTCGCCATTAGATGTGCACGGAAATAAATATTGTGAAACATGTAAACAACAACTGAAATATCGAAATTGGGCGCGCCATATCAAATCGAAGAAACATATCAACAAAATTAAGCAAGAAGTGCAGTTTGAGAAGGTTGTTGAAACAAATGAACCTGTGAAAGAAAGCAGCTCACCATTAGATGTACACGGGAATAAATATTGTGAAACATGTAAACAACAACTGAAATATTGGGTGTGTCATATTAAATCGAAGAAACATATTAACAAAATTGAACAAGAAGTGCAGCCACCATTAAAATTAGTTGAAATATTTCCATTTGAAGATTCTATTTTCGCTAATAATACTAGAGATCGTAAACCTCCTTTCAGTGTTGCAGACTTAGGAAAGCCTGTTCACATTAAAAAGTTCAATAGTACATTATCACAGTTTAAAGTTGTTCCAGCTTATAAAAATTTCATGCAAAAGTTTTTGATTTCAACGAACTAGAAAACCAGTTGACAAAAGTTATTAATGCTGTATTATTCAATTTAAAATTTGGTTTCCGAAAGGGCGATAGAATCAGAATAATAGCAACAAATCCAGGTTTCAATAATCCGATATCGACAGCAACTTCGACTAACATAGATGCTTCTAAATTATTGAAAAGAATTGCCAAAATATTAACTTCTGATCAAAATGTAGATATTCTTCAAACAGTATTCCAAGTACAGATATTTAATATTCCAAGAGGTGGTAAAGGAAGGAAAATAATAAACTTGAGATATGACAGAAGAACTAACAGATGTATAACGGAAATCAGAAATGAGGATTATCTTTGTGGACCTCGAGCACTCATAGTAGCATTATCATATCAAACGAATAAAATACTAGGTAGGGACCTAACGCAGAACAAAATAAAACATATACGTATAGGTAGAAAGATACAAAAAGATTTAGCAGTACAATTATGTGAATGTTTTGACGATTATAACGAAGAAGGATTTACATTGGAAGATTTTAAAAAATCGGAGGAATTTTTGAACATTCAGATTAAAATTATATGTGCCGAGAATCTAAACAGTATTATATATTCAGGAGAAGAGAAAGAAATCAAAGTATACCTTTATAAAAATCAGAACCATTTTGATGTTATCAGTAGTATGTCAGCATTTCTAGGACGATCATATTATTGTGAAAAATGCGATAAACCTTACGAACAAAAAAATAAACATAAATGTACAAGTCAAAGAAAAATATGCACTTTATGTAAACAGCTGGAGCATGATGAAGCAAGCAAATCCAAAATTTTATGTGCTGATTGCAATAGGTTTTGTTTCAACGAGAAATGTTTAAGTAACCATGGAGAGATTTGCGGTTATATATATAAATGCACTAAATGTAATAGATTGTGTAAACGAGATTCGGAGCACATGCGTGGTTTCCGAAAATGCATTAACTGCAAGGAATTTGTTAAATCGGACACTCAGAAATGTTACATGATGAGAAAGAAAGCCAAAGGCGGCATCTGTGAAGAAGACTGTATTTGTAATGGTAAATCCAATAAACAACAAAAATCCTGTGGACATGTTACTAAATACATATGGTTTGATTACGAGGCTCAACAAGACACTGGAATTCATATAGCTAATCTCGTGGTAGCACATGACTTTGAAGGCAAAAAATATTCTTTTCAAACAAACGAACAATTCTGTAGCTGGTTGATCTCCAAAGAACATAAAAATTATACGGCAATCGCACATTTCGCTAAGGGCTACGACTCGTATTTTATACTGAAATATTGCATGAGTAATACGATCAAACCATTTACAATCTATACAGGTTCAAAATTGATGCTTTTAGAAATTCCACAAATATCGTTGAAAATTATCGATAGTTCGAATTTTGTTCAATCATCGTTGTCGACTTTCCCAAAAACTTTTGGATTGAAGGAACTCAAAAAAGGATATTTCCCTCATTATTGAAATACACCACAAAACCAAAACTATATCGGTGCTATCCCTGCAGTGAAATATTACGGTGCAAGTTCCATGCAACCACAACAGAGGGAACAATTCTTGAAGTGGCATTCCGAAAAAGTAAATGAGAATTACATATTCGATTTTAGGAAAGAAATTCTTGAGTACTGCGAATCAGATGTTGATATATTGAGACAAGGATGCTTAGAACTTAGAAAACAATTTCTAGAAATTGCAAACATTGACCCTTTTCAATACTTGACGATCGCAGGTGTGTGTATGTCAATCTATCGTTCAAAATACTTACCAAACAATGAATTGGCTATAATCAAAAATGATAAAAAAGAAATGTACAGCAAGGAATCAATCATGTGGTTGAATACTTTTGAAAATGTCCAACATGCACTTAACGGAGGAGAAGCTACAATTTGTGGGTTTAAAGTCGATGGGTACAACAAAATTGAAAAAACTGTCTATCAATACATGGGTTGTTTCTGGCATGGTTGTAAAAAATGTTTTTCCCCATCTACGATCAACAATATGAATCATGAAACAATGGACGACTTGTACGAAAAAACAGTGCTAAGAAGTAAACAGATTAGAGATGCTGGGTATAACCTTATCGAAATTTGGCATTGTGAATGGATTAGATCGATAGAATATAGATCAATGAGTAATACATCCCATGATATCGTTCAGCCTTTTAATCCGAGAGATGCATTCTACGGAGGAAGAACTAACGCTGCCAAATTGAGAATTGAAAATAAAAAGATGAGATATATTGATGTATGCCGTCTTTACCCAACAGTTCAATATTATGACTTTTATCCTGTGGGTTTCCCAACAAAAATTATTAAACCATCTTCATTCGATTCATCATGGTATGGATTGATCAGTTGTAAAGTATTAGCTCCAAAGAATTTGTATCATCCTGTTTTACCAGTTAGAGAAGGAAAATTAACATTCATATTATGTAAAAAATGTTTTGCGATTAAATCGAGCGAATGCTACCACACGGAAAAGGAAAGAGCTTTTGTAGGGACTTGGACTACCGATGAAGTTAACAAGGCGATTGAAAAAGGTTACAAAATTGTCGATATATATGAAGTATGGCATTTTGCAGAAAAATCAAATGATTTGTTCAAAGGTCACGTTCGCGATTTTATGAAAATAAAACTTGAAGCAAGCCCACATGACTACAATTCGGAAGAAGAATATGTCAAAGTTATCAAAGAACGAATGGATATTGATTTGGAACTAGATACAATTTTACCCAATCCAGGCAAAAGAGCAGTAGCGAAAATATGCCTCAATTCCCTGTGGGGAAAGTTCGGACAAAGACAGAACATGACACAAACAGAATACGTAACTGATGTGAGAAGATGGTACACACTTCTTTTGAATGACAAATTAGAAATTTCCAATTGCATATTTGTAAATGAGAATATTATTCAAGTAACTTACAAATATAGAGAAATGTACGTAGAAGATTGTACATCAACTAACGTGTTTATAGCTGATTTCACAACTTCGAATGCTAGATTACGATTATATGACATGTTGGAGCGTCTTGGAGATCACGTGGTTTATTATGACACAGATAGTATGATGTATATTGATGATGGGAAAAACACTGTAACAACAGGTTGCATGTTAGGTGAATGGACAGACGAACTTGCAAGGAACGAGTATATTGAGTCATGGATATCTACAGGGGCCAAAAAGCTATTACTACAAAACCAATAAAGGAAAAGAAATTACAAAAATAAAAGGATTCACATTGAACTTTGAAAATGCTCAAAAATTGAATAGAACAGGATTGGAAAACATAGTACACAAACAACTAGACAAAATTGAATTAAATTATAAAATGATTACAAGAGATACTAAAACGAAGAATCTAGTTACAAAAGATAATGTTAGGAAAGCCTTCAAAATGGACTATGACAAACGGAGAATTATTGAGCGAGATGGTATAATTGACTCATTACCTTGGGGTTTTTGGAGACTACATTACAGTTTTCTGTAATTCCTTTTCGTAAAAACTGCCACTTATTTGATTTCCATCTAAATCTTCAATGTTGTATGTGATTGGATTAGTATATGCAATTTTATCGATCACAAAAATTTCTCGCCTCCACGTACTTTGATATTTGTTTTGAAATTCTTCTTTTTTACGAGTTATTCTGACACGATCACCCACAGCGAATCTAGGCTCATCATTCCCAACTACGTACACATAAACTGTATCTAAAAGATGCTGCTCGTTAGATTTATTCACTTGGGCAGGTGTCATTTTAATAGTCCTATGGACATTCAAATAATTGTATTCCTTCAATACAGTTATTAACATATCAACCCATCTGAAATTTTTGTACATCTCAAACTGAATTTTCATCTTGTTATTCATAGTTCTATTGAATCTTTCTACAATAGGAGATTTTTCTTCATTTTCGGTATGATACATTTTTATATTGAATAAATTCAGAATTTTTTTGAAATCCTTATTCCTGAATTCTACACCTTTATCACAATGTAGCACATTGGGTGGAGAATGATGCACTTTTTTACACTCGTTTAGAATATCTTTAAAGGCAGTAGCAACCTCATATCCATTTTTCGATCTCAGAGGTCTACTCCAAGCAAATTTAGAAAATGTATCAATTACGTTGAATATATATTTAAAGCCATCGTTCTCCTTTTCATATCAAGTCATAACTATCAAATCTACAGCCCACAAGTCATCTATACCTAAAGTTACTATACGGCGCTTACAAAATTTTCTTATAACCGCTCGATGTAATTCTTTTGCTTCAATTTCCTTGACTCCACCACCTATAAATTGGCTCTTTTTACGCCCACAAATTTTACAATTGCATGACATTCGTCGTTTATTTCTTTCTGCATTCACAATGTTAAACGCAATGTTTGGTGTTTTCATTCTACATTTCGTACAATAAATCAAATCATGCATCTTGTGAACGTCTTATTATTAGCGTGTTATTATAACAAGTTCAATCCCAATAAATTTGGAAAATGTGATTCATTCTTGTATACCTATATTAATATATTATTCTAATAGCGGCTTCTAAGCAAGTAGAGTGAGAGGTTTCCGTGGCTCAAAGTTACGGGCATTGGGTTGTCACGCGTCAGTCCTCCGTTCAAATCCCGGCAGCGACTGAAAGTATTTTTTTCAGTTTCATCATCTGCTTGCTATGAAAAGTTTTTGATATACGGAATGGAAATAAACTAACACCGATAAATTGTTAGCCACTAGCAGTATTCATTTTGTTGGCGATGTTTAATTAACGAACGAACGTGTCGATGCACCCGCGAAACAATGACAAAGTCGGCTCGATTCAAAGCACGTTGGTGTCATTGTTTCGAAGGTACTTCATGGGGTACAATTACCCTATAGTGCACCCGCGAAAATGGTGAATATCCTCACAATCGCTTGTTTCGCGGGTGCATCTAGAGGTATACAGATGTCCAGTGATGTGCCTGCAAAGATACCGGTGTCCACGCTGGCGCTTACACCGGTGTAAGCGCCAGCGTGGACACCGGTGTAAGCGCCAGCGTGGACACCGGTGTAAGCGCCAGCGTGGACACCGGTGTAAGCACCAGCGTGGACACCGGTGTAAGCGCCAGCGTTGACACCTGTGTGTATATCGTATTGATAGTGTCTGTAAAGAGATCTCATCGTAACGTAGACGATAGTGCAGTGACCGACATCTGATAAGGCTGTCTGCCCCAAGTGACTCCCTACCTACTCTCACCTATAGCTCGCACGACAACGCCCTCTCAACGACCTTGTTTACGCTGCTTAACGAGAATACGTGCGTTTCGATCTGTGACCTCTCTAGCTACTACGTCTTCAGGGTTACGTTCAACTCATGTTCACGTTAACGTAGATTGTGTTCGCGTTTCTTTGAATCTAACGCACAGTATGATCATCGTACTTTCATGCCGTCTTCAGGGGAACGTTCAATTCATGTTCACGTTAACGTAGATTGTGTTCGCGTTGCGTTGAACTCAACGTACGATCATCGTACGTTCTGTTTTCGTTAACTAAAATAAGTTCGTATTATAATATAATTTCATCAATTTTCTCTTTATATTTATCATTATTTGATTTTTTGGTCAAATCTATTGAAAGAAATCCATAATCTTTTCTCCAACAATTGCGACACATTGAATAAAACTTAACATATGTCATATCAGAACCGATAATATCTTCATACATTTTTTTAATGTAATGATTATTTTCTTTGAAAACGCAAATAAAATTTAGATTATTCCTAACAACTTTGATATCTACAAGAGTATAGCATTGTGTTAAATATAGGCATGATATATTTTTGTGCCTACCTCTTACAAAATATTCTTTTATCTTTTTTTGATTTTCGAGAATACAGTCATCAAAAACTACTAAACTATTAGAATTACAATCATCAACTGATATAACACTTTCACAATTATCACAAAAGAATGCGATTTGTTGTCCAAGCTCAATTGGAATATCTTCAAACATTCTTTGCAATATTTTATATGTAGGCTGTTCTAAAGATTTACTGAATATATAAATATTTTGATAAGGGATCCATCGTTTTGTAATTATATTCCAAAACTAAAGTTGTTTTGCCACAGCTACTAGAACCGACAAGGAGACATCTTGATGGTATCGGAAACCTGATATTCAATTTTGCATCTTTTTCATACACAGGTATTGGTGTAATGTTATACATATTTTCATTCTTATATAAGAGATGCCGTTGATAAAAATAAACGGGAATCAAAGTATTGGTAAAATACGATTAGAAAACCCGATACGTTTAAATGAAGATAAAACTTATGAAGTAGGTTTATTTGCTTTAGCCTATTCTTATTCGGATAACAGTACTGGTAATTCTATCGATATTAAAATGGACTGCACAATCAGTTTTGAGAAAAAAATGAATAAGCTAGAATTAAAAATTGGAATATATATTCTATTTAAATATAGGGATGGGTGGTAAAATTATAATTATCAGTGACATAAACTTTTTTATGGATAAAACATTGTGTAAATATTTGGGGTTCAAATTTCGGGAAGAATTTTTAGAAGACTTGCCTTCACGCAATGATATAATTACAGTTGGTAAAACTGAAATTGTTGGAGATTATCCTGTCAATCAATATCAAAACAGAAAAAATACTGCTGTTGCAGAATTGCATTGCAATATTATCGAACCTAGCATAACTTCTCATGAGTCGAACCAACATATCCACAGTGAAGAAGAATTGTTATATGTTTTTAAATATGATACGTCTGGTGAATTGAGGAATATTGTACGTACCATTGCAGAAGAATATTAAAAGTATTCAAGACATAAGAATTACCATGTTAGATAACTCTCAAAATAAATTAATGTGTTTCACAGATTTTACAGTCTATTTACATTTGAGGCAAATTGCTAACGATATCCACAAGTTGGAGACTAATCAGATCGTGGCTTTGTAAGGAACCTACATATAATAAGAGCGAAACATAAAAACAATGGATAGCATGAATTTTGATGCAAATGAATTGAAGCGAATTAAAACCAATCTTACAAAAAAATTGGGAAAAGCAAGGAACTCTCAAATACCGAATCTTCAAATTAAAAGTAAAGAAAAATTGAATAATTTAGAATCTGAGAATGAAAAAATATCGGTAGAACATTATAAGCCACGTATTACTGTTGAGGCAGCAGCACATCTTGCTGACATTGGAACGAGGAATCGAAACATATTTAGAAAAAAAAAGAGTGGCAGAAGTCGAAAGTGAGGAGGCCAGAGAGAAAATGTATAAGCCTATAATTTCAGCATTAGAAAAAGTTGAATCAGCCGTAGACAAAGTTACTCATGGTGTTCATAAAACCGATGAGGGAATTAAAAATCTATTAGCAATTCTCCCTAATAATCCTGAAGGTCTAACGCCTGTTGGTGAAAGAATGTTAAAGTCGATTCCTCCTACGATTCATATCGGTGTCATTGCCAAGGAATATTTACCTCGAGCACAAGATAAAACGTTCGGCATATGGTATGATGAACAAAATGAAAGTTACAAACTGGGAAAGGCTGAAATTGCTATAGATAAAAATGATATTTTGATCGGGGATAGAAAATACGGAGGAACTATAGGCTTATGGAGATTGTTAACGTACGCTAATGCACCCGACAAAAATCTATATTCAAGATCAGACTTTCATAATTATGCAAAAATGTTAATAGACACAGAGTCGATTTATCATAGGAACGATAAAACTACAAAGAAAGTTAAATCTAGTAAGGGCAGTAAATACAATATTATAATAAAACCTTTGTGAGATAAAATGTTCAGGAGAGACAGAGGGGCGTCAGAAGATTTTCAAGACGCAGTAGATGGATCAGGATTAAAAAAATATTCTGACAATGAAATAGAATATAAATATATTAGGAACTTGAATGAATTGTTGGACAGATTATATTACATTGCTGCGCAAGAACAAGCAGGTAATAACAATTTCTATAATGAAAAAGCAGGGGTTGTTCGTTTTTTCACAGCAGAATTGGAAAAGCTTATTGATACTCCAAAAGGCATTGAATATTTGATATCGTTCGTATCACGTTTACCAAAAACCATAGTTTCTGGTTCTGGATTATTCAATGACCTCTTGAACAAATTACCCTTCGAATTACACGTTCCCGGATATAATTTTTAGTACCTGGGACCAAGTTAGATGAACGCTTAGCCCGAGGCGATAAACCAATAAACAAATTGGACGAAGCAGCTTTAGAGCACGACACATTTTACAAACATCGTAAAGATACGAGGGATAGGCACCAAGCAGATGAAATTTTAGAAAAGAAAGCATGGGCTAGAGTAATGGCTCACGATGCCAATTTGGGAGAAAAGGCAGCTGCTTGGGCTACTGCGAATGCTATGAATTTGAAGCGACATCTTGGAATGGGTATCAATTTGAAATTTCAATATATTATAAGATAGAAATCAAGTTTTAAAACATGAGTTCTGACCCTGTCAAAAGAATGCATAAATATAAACTAAACTTGACTACAAATCAATTGCAAAAAGTTGCAGCGGCTTACAAAAATAAATGTAATGTTGTTTTACAACTGGCATATGAAAATCTCAGAAACGGTTCACACGAAATTGTGTTATGTCCTGATGATATCGGCAGAGTAGAAAAAGCCTTAAAGGCAGAGCATTCCAAATTTTCATGGTGTTTTCATGAAAGATGTATTACCAGCAAGTCCAAATGAAAATGAATGTGGTATTATCAATCTACAGAACTCTGATCAGAAAGGTAGCCATTGGATGGCTTGGTTCAAGAAAGGAAATCTCAAATATTATTTTGATTCGTACGGTGACTCAAATCCTCCTGCTGAGTTAGTGACATATCTCGGAAAAAGTAATTTATTCTACAATAGCGACAGAATTCAAAATATAGGTGATCTTCCAGTATGCGGCCATTTGTGTTTACAAGTACTCAAGCGATTATCGAATAAAGAAGAATACGAGAATATTTTAAGAAATATAGATGTAGCCTCTGCACCAGGAAGAATATGAAATTCTACCATAATAAGAGAGCAATTATATTTTTGTATAATTATTCGATGGAGACATTCAATAAATACAGCGATAATATCATACGCGCAGAATACCGTAATGTTTTGCCAGATTCAAAATTGAATCTGAACAGTGTCAACAAAAAAACCACCTTTCGTATAGACTACAATGACAACTTCGCGACTAAAAACTTTCAAGACTACATTTCGGGACAATTCGTACGAAACGATAACGGTCAAGATTATGCCGCCAAGGGAAATATAAAATTAATTGATAACTTCGTTCCACATTTATTCACACACATCGAAGTTCGAAAGCATAACAAACTCCTTCAAGAAGTTGAATATCCTGGTTTGTGTAGCACTGTTAAAGGAACAGTGAGTTACTCCTTCGGTTTTGACGGCCCAACTATGAATTCAGGTTTTCAATCAACATTCGGGGGAGGTGGATCATTCAGTACTGTTGGAAACTTGTCAAATTTAGGGCTGGGATTCTTTAAAGATGTTGCACTACCAATTTACAAAGGAGGATTTGAAATTACCTCCATACGTAACACTAACGACGATGCTTTGTTCAGATGGAAAAACAAGAAGGATGACGGTACATTTGATGATACAACTCTACCGGTTGCAGGTAAAATAATCATAAGCGATTTCTATATTAGAGTTCCCATTATTGATTATGAAGACACTGCTAAAATTCAATTGATAAATGAACTTCAAACACTCAGTTCCAAAAACGAGTATGTGCTCAGATTTAAAACTTGGCAGTGCATTTGTCAGAGAAAATTGTTTGAGAGAACTTTGAATTTTGATATAACGAACATTTATCGTAATATAAACAGTCCTCTATTTGGGATGGTCACATTCCAAACCGATAGATCTGGAAATCAAGAAAAAGATCCTTCTATCTTCGATCACGCAGATGTGAAAAACATCTGGTTTGAAATTAATGGGAAGAGGTATCCTGAAGAACCACTCGATTTGGATTGGGATAAAGGCAATTTTGCAATAGCTTACGACATGTCGATGGATTTCAAACGTATATTTTATAGAACAAATTATGAAGTACCTTTCGTTTACGCAAACCCCGATGAATTCAAAATTGTTAGGCCTGTTTATGTTATAGATCTAACACGCCAACCATGGACCAACGGGAAGAGTAACGTTGTACTCCATGTCGACTTTAATAAAAATATAGATCCACCAACCGCCAACAACGAGGGTACACTGTGTTACGTTGTAATGATTTCGAACACGGCTTTCTCATACGACATATTGAACAACACCATTAAAGAAGAACTATAGATTGCTGAATTGGAATTTGTATTATACATATATAATAATTTGAAGATGAAATGTATTTTTTATTTAGTGAAAAATAAATAAATGTAAAAAACATTGTGTTTTCATTATTATCGATGCCACCTTATTTGCGATTCGACGACATAAATGGGGGCGATTAAAATTATTCCATAGATTAGATTAATACACTTTATACAACAATGTGTACCATCAATGTTCATCCATCAAGTCCTGGGGACTTTGAAGGTCATTTATATTTACTATTATAGATTGATTATCTCCGTCTTGATCAGTCATGTTGATAGTGGAATTTACGCTGTTGAAGATTGAAGAATTATCAGTTTTTTCATTAATAAGTATGGTAGGTTCTAGAGGTGTAAGATTCGGTGGTTTTATTTGAATATCAGATAGAATTTTTAATTTTTGAGGAATATTGGTAGAGTTGATTACATTGTTCAGGTCGAGCAGGTTTTGTAGGACTTGGTTCAGATTATCTTGAACTTCTTCCTCGGTAGGATCATAATTGTCGACATTGAATGCATCGTTGATGCAAAGTTCCACAGGTTGATTTTGACTTTTGATTCGAGAGAGCGCATCAGCGTTCATGTTCAGAAATCCTTTTTATATACAATATCACAAGCATATTCCTCAAGCTTGAGGCGCCAACGAACTAATCTGGAATTAGGTTCTCCAAGATTGGAGAGCCATGTAAGTGGTTTATGATCAGTAACAATAGTACATTTATTTCCGAAAAGGTATGGCCTGGAATATTTTACTGACATTACTATTGCTAATAATTTTTTCTCGATGGTACTGTAGTTCTTTTCCGTTTCTGAAAGTATTCTTGAAAAATGAGCTAGTGGTGAGTCATGACCAATTGGGCCTTGAGAACAGATTAAACCAATTGCTACGTTGGACGCATCAGTCGTCAATAGAGAAAGTTGTTCAAAATCGGGATATTTTAGGATGGGTTCATTTGTGAGAAGAAGTTAACGAAGATTGAAGCAACTAATAAATTCTGGAGTATCTTCAACTTTGTTTCCTTTTTTGGGACATTGTGTTAAAGGCTTAGTTGAATGTGCAAAAATTTTGATGAATTTTCGATAATATCCTAATAAACCAAGGAAGGATTTTATTTCGATTTCGTTCTTAGGTAGGGGATAATTTTATATGGCTTGAATTTTATTAGGATTCGGTTTAATTCCTTCCGTAGTAATGATATGTCCTAAATATTGTGTTTCATGTTTCAAAAATTCTGATTTGTCTAACTTGATTTTCAATTTAGATTCTCTGAGACGTTCAAAAACTAATTTCGATCTGACAGTTTGCTTTCGGAGCGATATGGGAAATATAATTATGTCATCCAGGTAGACCATGCAAATTTTGTTGACTTAACCTCTTAGGACGTTATCCATTACCCTTTGAAATGTTGAAGGGGCATTTTTGAGCAAAAAAGGCATTCGCCTGAACTAATTTCTTCCATTTTCGCACGAAAAACTTGTTTTCTCAGTATCGTCGGGATCCATCTCAATTTGATGGAAGCCCGAAGCAAGATCTAAGGTAGAAGAGTAATTACATCGGCCTAGTTTATCGAGGATATCGGTTATGTTTGGTATTGGGTAACGGTTGGTAATAGTCTTGTCATTAGGTTTTCCGTAATCGATTACGATTCCCTTTTTTTTTTCACTGGTAGCATCAATTTTTTTGGAGACTATCCATATTGGAGAGTTCCATGGGATATTAGAAGGTTGTATAATTCCGTCAGCTAACATCTTGGTTATTTGATTTTGAACTTCTTCGCGATGACAAAATGAAAATCTATATGTTCGCGAATAAATATGTATTTCTTCCGTAGTTTTAATTTGGTTTTTGATTTTATTAGTGAACGTTAATTTTGAATCTTTATAGTGAAATATATCGGGAAATTCGCTACATAGTTCCATAATCTGGTGACATTCTTCTTTATTCATGTGATCAGTCCTAATTAATTCAGAACTTTGATTGTTTGAATTATTTTTATTTGAGAAATCGGTGGTCTCGACAGTACAAAGTTCAAATTGATTCAAGGGCTGAACTTTCAAAGAAGTAAAATTGGTTAATGTTTTTTGTTGGTTCGTTGGATTCGTTATTTCCACAGAAGCATGGAAATTTGCAGCTGTAGAGATCGATTCTAGTATGATACAATCATTGAATTTCATTGCAGGTATATATATTTGTCCGTTCAAGTTGACTGGAAAATCAATAATTTGTTTGGAATTAGGAGGGATAGTAATTTTCTCTTGAGATATACAGTCCTGATCTGTATATTCATTTAAAGAAAATTTAGCACTAGCGATATATAGAATTTCATTTTTAATATCGATATTGGCGTTTAATTGTTCCGTCAATCTGAGTCCTAACAATCCGTCAAAAAATGTGTGGAATTTGTAGGGGTGAAATCTCAAATCCTCGGGCACCAGATTTTTCTGAAGGTTTATCCTTTAGATGACTTCTGCTAGGGTCCTCACCACAAGGCTTGTCACTATGCTATCTATAGATAGCCTTGTCCCTAGGGTAGCTACAGTGGAGTAAACCAGGGCTCATTGGGCAGATAACGGTATCAAAATTGTAGGCTCCAATCACAATTGATACCTGGTTAAAACTCAGCTCGTTAAAGGATGGAGCAGAAATAACTGAATAAAACGGGGAATTCCAAATATCAAATATATAATAATTATAACAAGTACACTTTCAGAATAATTAATAAATGCAATTGAACGGTATATTACACAAAAATTCACCCAGATGGAAAATGTAATGAAGCTCAAGCGGGATAAGGGAACTGTTACAACATATCTATTTTACGATATGTTCGGTATTTAATTTCAATTCAACGGAACGGAATCTGTTGATAAATGATTCACATTTATCAATTTGCGGAAAATTCAAATCAAACAGATCCTTGCGTAATAAGCGGTGTTCGGTAATTATTCAGATAGCATTATTACTTGAAATGTTCATAACACACTACGATATATTGAGCGGTTATTGACTTGCACCAGTTTTCCGATTGTACGATATCAGATTTTACAGTATTCTCGGATAATTACTCTATCACCCACTCTTGTATTAGCTATGAACGGAGTGCTCGGTGATTGTATGACAGTGTTAGATTTCATACACTTGGCAGATTCAGAATTAAGACAATTAGGGCTCATGCTTCCGGTAGATCACAGCGTGCACAAATCCCAACTATCGTATCCGCAATAACCTATACATCCACGGGCGGGACTTCTCATACGAATGAGGGGTAATAACGATTCTCAATCACACAACCACTCCCCCAACTTATACTTCCAGTAGATCACAGCGGGCACAAGTCGTTGGCGGTCTGATCGTCTGGGATATACTCATACTTCCGGTAGATCACAGCGTGCACAAATATACCAAAGACACACTCTGTACACACCATACAATTACTTGAATATTTCGAATCACATGCGGATTCAAATCGTGTGTGGTCTGACCTATGACGGGATAAACTCAAATATAACAATACAAATTACTGAAATCTTCTGAACTCAAATATCGTACAAACGTTACCAATCATAAACTACGGAAATCACTGTATCGTAATGCCCAAAAATAGAAATTATGGAGCTATCATTTACCTTATGTAAAATTCAATTAAACGGAACACTATTATCAATTCAAATTTTGAATCTGACGTGAACTCGGATAATAATTAATTCACTCTGATAATAATCACACTTCATCGGTACTGGTTGATAATCAAAATCACAAAAGAGAGGACGATCTTTTGTCTGTCACTGCTTTTATATGTTTTCGAGGTTCTGGTCAAGTCCGCACCACCAATTCCTTATTTTGTGTAGAGGCTTTTTCTATCTATGTCCCGAACAATGCTTGAAAATTAAGCTACTTTTGAATCTAAAATTCGCGCTCATGATATCACAGTAGTTCCTCTCAGCGCAGTAAACAAATGTTATCGGAGTTTTTCGGTTGTGCGTGCCTTTTTATACATAAGGGTGTTCAAACTTTGAAGCGTCAACTTACCGGATCCCCGTTCTCGCAACATGAGATAATCGGATAGAATGCAATTTCAAGTGGGCATGAATTCAGTTCATCTATTTGAATAATTACACTTGTTCAAAAATCACGGAGATTCAGAAAAGTGACAATCACGGAATACTCATTCGGAGTTCACGCAAATCTGTTGAAATAATGAACTGTTCAACCGAAATTTACGTGTAATATTCGTATCCAAAATGAATGATATTTCAAAATTTTAAGCTTCGTTACATCCCCCCCTAAGTTCGGTTGAATATGAAACAAGATTATTCAATTCTCATTCGAGAATTCATACAAAAAAATCCAATACAAAGGTAAGATACCCTAACCTGACGTTAAAACTTCATTTCCCTTCGTCGGGAACTTCGCGGAATGAAATATCTTACTTGGAACATGGATTGAAATATCTTCTGCGGAATGGAAAACTGAATCTCCTCTTCGGAACGGAAAACTGGAACTCCTTCAAAACGGAAAACTTGAAACTTCTTCCTCTTTGGAATGGCAAATTTCTTCTTCGGAATGGAAGACTGACTTCTTCTTCGGGTCGGAAAACTTGAAACTTCTTCTGAACGGAAAACGAAAACATCTTCTTCGGAAACTTGAAGACTTCTTCTTCTTTGAAAGGGAAAACTTAAAACTTCTTCTTCTTCGGAACGGAAAACTTAGAACTTGTTCTTCGGAACGAAAAACTTGACTTCTTGTGTGAAACGGACAACTTGAAACTTCTTTTGCGGATCGGAAAACTGACAACTCCTTCTCCTTCAGAACGGAACTTCTTGAAACTTCTTCGGAATGGAACATTTCTCCTTCGGACTGGAAAACTTGAACTTGGGAACGGAAAAACTTGACATCTTCTTCAGAACGGAACAACTTGACTTCTTCGGAACAGCTTGACTTCTTCCTCGGAACGGAACACTTGACTGCTTCTCACTAGTGATTTCGCTGACATGGGCACGTTCGGCAGCGTATGCACTATGACCTCGGTGGTACTAACATGGCTGGTTTATAGCCGGATATGCATTTTCCACTTGCCACATCGTAGGGAGCCGGTAACTGCGGTCCGGGCCTGTTCTGGTTTTTGTTTCTGATCTTCTTCGAGGATGGAGTGTTAGGACAACCACATTGTTTCGACAATACGCCTACCTTCCCGCAACGTTAGTAAAATAGACGCGCTGTCCTTCTTCAGCTTTCTCTCTGGTGTCCTGGATAGCCACATTGCCAACATAGTTCCCCTAACTGGACGGGTAGGTGGATCGGTTCCAGGTGCGTCTGGGTCGTCTGAAACTGACACTTTGTTCATCGGTATCTATATTTTCCGGTACCTCGATTCATTTCAACTTTCCGGAATGCCAGGAACATTATACGGCTTCAGATCTTTGATATGGACTCGTTTCACTTGATTGACATCTTCGCCTTTCAGGTCGTAAGTGACCGGAGAAATAACTTTGGTTACGGTAAACGGACCGGTATATTTCGGAGTCAATTTAATGGCAAAATGTAAGACACTAGAAGACGGATGATGCTCCACCTTCATTACTTTATCACCCACGTGATAACGCCAATCCTGACGACGGAGATTGTGATAACGGCTTTGATGAGTAAAAGCACGGGATAACTGGATACGAACCAGTTGGGAAGTTTCGCGTAAATTGTCTAATCTAGTTCGGTGTTCTAACATCTGTTCAGGATTCGGATCGGTCGGAATATTTTCCTCGGTCTCCACCGGAGCGGTAAAGGAACGGACTATCGAATTCGGTACTTTAAATTCTCGGCCAAAATTCAAAAAGGCAGGTGAGAATTCGGTGGATTCATGTGGGGCGGAATTTAAGGCAAATAGGGAATCGGGTAAAAACTTATCCAATCTACGGTGTTCTCCATTTTAAAATTGTGCAATCATGGTTTTTAAGGTTCGGTTTGTTCTCTCCACGGGATTGCCTTGTGGAGTATATGTAGGAGTGAGGCGGTGCTTAATTACAAACTCCTTCAGGATTGTCTCGAAAATGTTACTTTCGTACTGCGTCTCATTGTCCCTGATATCGGTTTCCGGACAACCAAAACGAGGTATGATCTTCTCGTAGAATGCTCGAGTTACAGCCTGCGCGGTAGCTTTTCTCAACGGTTTACACTGTACCCACTTCGTGAAACGGTCCTGCATGACAAGAATGAAATTGTTTGTCTTGGCTGATCTTGGTAACGGTCATACCAAATCGGTGTTCACACATTCCCAAGAAAACTGATTCACGGTCGGCTGCATGAATCCGGGCTTTTGCTGTTGAGACACTTCGAATGCTTGGCACTGCGTACATCCACGCACGTACTTTGCTCTACTGCGGAACATCCCCGGCCAATAATACTTGTGAGATATTCGCGCAATCGTCTTGGCAATACCTAAATGTCCTGCAGTCGGACGGTCATGGTTTTCTTTCAGAACGTTCAACCGGAGTGGTTCCGGAACACATAGCTCCAACGGATCTCTCATTTCCGGTTTGGATGAATCATTCGATTCCCAGAAGTGGCGGTTCAACCGATTATCTTCAACACAATAATAAGGATACGCTTCTGGACTCGTTTCAACTTCATCTTTCTTTGAATTGTACCAGTTACAATTCACGGGGTCATTCAGTACGAATAACTCTTGATTGTCATTTATTCCTCCCTTGATGCTCCAAAGAGCCAATCTCCCACTCGGACTCTTGATCGAGTGCAACCATTTCAATGACTGGTGGTCGCTCAATACGGTAAATCTATATCCCTCCAAATATGGTCTGATTTTATCAATACCTCACACAATAGCCAAACACCCTTTTTCGGTAACAGAGTAATTCTCCTCGGCGGCTTATCCCAGGGCGGCGGCATCTCGAGCAAAATAATTTCGGCGGATTCCGACAACTACTTTTGCTATGCCCCATTTCCCCGCATCTCCAACAGGGGATGTGCTGAGTTGCGCTTTCCGGTTTTAGCCTGGTAGGACACTGCGTCTTGAAGTGGCCCCGGAGAACACAATCCCATCAAGTCTGCTCAGGGACTTTTGGTATCCCGGACTTGACTGGCGATTCCGGTTCAAATGCAGGTTGCTTATCCGGTGGCTCCATAATCCTTACTGCTGGACTTGGAATTTGTGCCCTCACTGACACTGAAAATATCCCCTTCTGCATGAGCTTCTGCTCAGCCTGATAATTCTCAAATTCCTTTGCCTGTAACATCAATGACGGTACGGCGTTGAGAGTCCCCTGTCGGATGAATTGCCTATACTCCAGCAATAAGTTTCTGTGCAACCAGAACAATTCCCGTTCTGCGGTCATTGCACCATGTCTCCTGATCAGTGTCTGCATATCCACAACATATTCAGCGGGGGTCTCATTCATGCGTTGATGTCTGTGGCTGATCTGTACCTCCAGATCAATGTGGTCATTAGCATCCATGAAAAATAGGGTAAAGTCTGAATTGTTTTGATCAGAAGTAGGTAGCGGAAGAGGGTGCGGTGACCAGAACCGTTACACACCTTTTTTTCCAATAAGGCAGAAGCAATGAAATCAGTTGCCCCAATTTGGGCGACGTAACTTCGTTTTGGAGGAAGATGTTCTGTGGCTCTCAAAATGATAATATAGATATCTAGTAGGTCTACAAATACATCATTATGCATATATCTTTTGAAGAATACAAGCGCAGACTTTTCGAATTCGTGGAAAAAGATCATAAACTAAGAAGAGACTTGAATTTTTACGCAGATAAAATTGAAGTTATAAGACTGCTGAACAAATTAAGTGTAAACAGTGAGGATGATGGGAGTGGGGGTGTTAAAAACCAATTTTGTGATTCTAACCACAATTCTGAATGGTATTCTATACGCGAACGTTCCCCAACACGTTGAACGCATCTATATTTGTCTGAAGGATGTCGGCGGTGGTGTGGAGTGTAATCGTACCGAATGGATCCCGATGAATTTTCAAAAAATCAACGATGACCAATTGGAGGTATTCACATTTAACATCCTACAAGACAATCGTACAACCATACATTATAAACTTAAACTCTTATTCTTCGATCAAAAGTGAGGGGGGTATGGCTGAATGGCAAATGATCCGACCATCATCATGTTTACCACATCTCGTACAAAAGACATCTACACTCACATCATCTGCAATGTAAGAAGAAATCCCTAAAATTTTCGCAATTTTGTATATTATTTTATCTTCATTATCAGTGTTATTATTGAAAATGTTTGTTAAAAATGTGAAGAGAGCTATTTACCATTTGAATGAATAATAATTATTATATAAAGGAGGTGTTTTATTGAAAAAAAAAAAATTGATAATAATATTTATTTCAGGATAAAATACATATCATTTGGGTAGTATTACATTCAGAAACCACTGCTGTAATTTATCCACATGGTGAACTGCACACATGTATTTTCCACCGTCATTACGATGATTCAGACAGGTCAAATTGTTTGTTTGCTCGAATTTTTCCGTTTCACATTGAGTACCATCGAAACTATGAACATCTACGATGTGTGGGTAAATATCCAATTCTATACACTTCCTCCTCAAAAATTAGGCTTTTTGCTGTCCTCGGACATAAATACAGTCGACTGCACACAGGAGAATCGATTTGAGAATATTATTTATTTCTTCATAATCCACATTCCCAGATACATAATCGAGTCCATGTTAAGACTAATGCGATTCTCATGATGCGATTCGCTTGGAGTTTCGAATTAGACTGACTGATGTTTAATTGAGACTCTTGACAATTTCGGTGAGGGGGTAGTATTCCATCAAGCAATCGTGAATGATGATGCAATATGCCTTGGTATTGGCTGGGAATCCTTTATCCGCTTCAATCTCCAATCGTATGTCGACTGTTGATGATTTCACCGCCTCCTCTTGTCTAGAACAATCGATGATGTAAAGCGCGCGTTTTTTGAATTTATCATAAGCCAATGTGGGATGTTTTGTTGTGGAATTCGTGTAGCTAGGATAGAAATCGGTATAGTTGTGGTGGGCTAGAACGAAATCTTCATTGGCAAAGTCCAAGTTCATCCGTTCGTTAGACCAATACTCTCCGTTCAGCGATGAGCGGATACTTGATATATCCACATGATCGAATATTGTAGGATTAGCCTTCACATTGTCACGTTTATCGGTTCGGAAGAATACGATAACATACCGTGGTATTTCGACGAACGCGCTTGTTTTCACAGCCCATATTTCTCTCTTCGCATCGGCCGTTATGGCAGGCAACTCGTGTAGCTCCCACTTCCGGAAAGCGAATAAAACAGGAGAATCGCTCTTGATGTATCGCAATAGCTTCTCTCTGATAAGATTGTTGGGATATATATATTTCACCTTCAATTCTATACTATCAGTCAGAAATTTGACTGTGGTAGCGGCGTTCTCAATTATAACGCAATCGTTATCGTTTCGAGCACGTACCAATCGAATCGTTTGTTGTCCGAACGTGATTCTGGTGTAATCGTTGAAAATGTTGAAAATATGCTTGAGTGGGATGAGTAAACTGAACGACTTTGTTGCGTTCAATATAACACTCTCTTCCGGATGAGTCCAGCTGGCTATAGACATATGCGTCGAATCTGTGGGAGGATAACATGTGAATCCTCGCACAGCGCTAACTATTCCAGGGTCACGTACAGTTTCTACCGCTCTCGCTGTAGAAACACGAGTCGGAAAGGAAAGGCTCATAATCAGGTACCAATATTACATTCCCCACTCCATTAACTCCATTTTCCCTTTGATCGCCAACAGAGTATCTTTCATAGCAAAAAACGCGTCTACTTGATTCATTCCAAACTCTGATATCGCTGTTATTGAACGCCTTGACGGATGGTGTAATCGATCTGTACTCGGCTTTTCGGATCGATTCATCAAATTTCGGTTCCTGGTATATATCGAATATAGGTGAGATGATCGCTGTATGATGAACATCTCTGGCATCGCTACTGTTACGTGCATACTTTATTTCGGATAATGACATTCTTGTTTAAGACGAAACCCCAATGATTTCAAAATTACGATGTTGACTCTGGTGAGTAGGTCACGCACTTTAGGTGTTCTGTTGAAGACTGATGATGATGTGGTGGAGGAACTGTTTTTATTGTTGTTGTCCACAAACAACCCCATATTTTCTATACTCCTTGTGAATGTAAATGTAGAATACTTTCTTCACCACGAAAGTTTATTGGTTTCAAATGCTGATCTAGAGTTAGTACGGTTATGTTGGTAATCTCTCCGATATCGGATACTGGTAGATAGAGAGGATTCTTCGGACGCTCCACAATCCTATAGCTGGGGTCGATGGTGATAGGAAAATCGTAGATCGTATGCGCAGGTCTATTTCGATAGAAGGCTCCCACTGTAATGTTCGACTCGAAACGTATGTTGGTGACTTTTATCATGTTGACAGATGAATCAGACACGTACACCACACCCTCCTCCAATACCCTCCGCGAAAATCCTAATATTTTAGCAAGACAATCGTTTTTTTCAAACGAATTATCGTGATTTTTATGGAATATTTCACACTTTAACGTATTGTTATTCGGTTTCAGCGAGAACATATCTTCTTTAATATTCAATTTTTTCCTGATAAATTCTCCGATATCGCTTATCTCATAGTTTCCAGCCGGAATTGTTATCGCTTCAAGAGTCTTAGTCTTCGCTTTTGTTTTATCTCCTTCTACGTAATAGTAGAATTTCTCATTCTCTATATTGGGTATGGAATTGTATGAATTGAATCCCAACAATGCTAAATAATATTTTTTGTCTGGCCTCAGCACAATCGAATTCTGCGGTGTAAACGAGAATATATGGTTGATGCTTGTTAACGTGAACAACTGAGACATGATGCTAATGAAAATTTATTGAAACATCTCTATTTATATTTCAACATTAATAGATGGAATAAGTATGATCTCATGAATTATGAGTCGTCTTTGCAAACTTCTTCTATCAACACTTGCTTCTCGTGATGAGTTATTTCCTCGTTCTCCATGATGTGAGAAATCTGCTCAGATAAACATTGAGAACATAGTTTGCGTGGGGGTTGTGAACCATCGCAATCTCCATCGACATGTTCCTTACACTGCATATGACGGTGAAGGTAATCAAACATATGTTCCGGAACCTCATTCTGATTGAGAAACATCACATTCAAATGTTTTAGGATGTATTTCATCGGTAGAAACGTTAAATTCTTACGTGTAAGTTCGCTCGTAGGTTTAGTGATAGCCTCGATCAAATTTCCATGAATAAAATCGATGATTCTCCTCAAACTACTCCCACTACTACTCTCATTTTCACATATGTATTGTATTACTGCAGAAGTGAAATCCATGGGGGTGTGTGGTTGTTACTCTTTGAATAATCGAGTGTGACTGAGAAATTTCTCAAACACAGCTGTCCACATATCACTCCATTATAGTTCTGATAGGTGTCGTTATTGTAGAAAATCCCAACGTTCTCACCCAAATATCGAACGAGTTCCTTTGGTGGCTTCAAATTTCCAAAAGAATCAAAATATTCTACATCGTTATAGATTTTTCTGAACGCTACCCATTGCGTTCCATTGTTTTTAGTCAAGTCCAAATTCAGAATGATACATTCACGACGTCTAGGTTTGTGCGGTAGCGTATCTCGCATAAAGACACCTCGAAAATTTGGGATTTTCAGAATTCTAGCGATAAGTATCAAATCTCGATCGTACATTGGTCTATCATCGGGTAGCTTTATTGGAAGTTTTTTTGTTGCTTCTTCAAAAACAATCCATATCCTCCTTTAACGTTGCGTTTCGAGTATAAACCTTTTCCCAGCGATTCCATAGCTTTGTTGTAACGTTGATCTTCTTCAATCTTCTTTTTGGCATTTTAAGCGTTAATCATCGTATTTGCGAAAGCACTTGCACCTCCTGCAACCGATCGTAAGGCTCCTAGAGCTCCTAAGATGGGTAGTAATAGTGGGAGGAATCCTCCAGATTTCGGTAGTGGTATTACTCTTGGTACTCTGATACGCTTTTTACCTCCAGCTCGTTTAATCGAGATCCGTGCGGCTTTCAACGCATTCATAGCGGACTTTCTCAAGGAAGAAGATGGCTCCATTGACTTTGCGATGCTTCCAACGATATCTTTCCGGAACCAACATCCTCGTTGTCGCCTCCGTTTCTTGATACTCATACCTAGTTTTCGTTCAACCTTCATCCCACTGGTAACCAATAAACTAGAGAGTCTTCCACCTGCGCTAGCGTCTCTTGATTTAACTCGTTTCCGAGCAGCGTCCTCTAATATTTCATCGGTCTTATGACGTTCCTCCAGAGATTTGTTTTGTGAATAAGCTATATCGTGTTCGCGACACGCGGAATCTAAAGGATTGATACCTTTATCACCGCGTGCAAGACGCTTTTCCAATTTAGTTCCAGGACCACAGAATTGATATGAAGGAATGTGTAATTCAAACGGGAGCTTGTTTATGAGTGTATTCAATAAACCTTCATCTTGATGAATCAACATTGTTGATGAGCATACGCTCTGGTGATTTTTCCTTTTATACATGTTTCACACGATGGAGACCGTTCAAGAAGAACAGACACTTCCAATCGAGGATTTAGATTTAAAGGTTAGAACTTATCGCGTTGGTAAACATGGAAAACTGTTACCAAACTCTTCTCGTGCTTTAATTTGTGGTCCGAGCGGATGCGGAAAAACAAACGTTATGTTATCGTTGTTACTCAATCCGAATGGTGTCAAGTTTGAAAACGTTTACGTATACTCGAATTCATTATATCAAGATAAATACATACTGTTGCAGGAGATTTTGGAACGAGTAAAAGGAGTTGGTTATTTCACATATGAAGACAATGAAGAAATTATAAGTCCGAACGATGCAAAACCAAATTCTATCTTCATTTTTGATGACATATCCTGTGAGACACAACAGAAAATTCGAGAATATTATTCGATGTGAAGACATAGAAACATTGACGCATCATATCTATGTCAGACATATTCTAAAACTTCGAAACAACTGATTCGCGATAATTCTAACCTGATCGTGTTATTTAAATAGGATGAAATAAATCCAAAACACGTGTTTGATGAGCACGTATCCCCAGACGTTACTTTCGATCGATTCAAAAAGATGTGTTCTATGTGTCGGATGGAGAAATTCGGAACATTAATAATTGTTAAAGATTTCGATTTGAACAATGGAAGATATCGCAAAGGTTTCGATGTATATATTAAAGTGTGAACGTGAAATCTATAGCAAATACACGATGAACGCTGCACGGTTAGCACGTAAGCGAAAAATCTCTCAATTGGCACGATCTATACGCAAGAAATATCTCAAATTGAAACTGGGTGAAACGGATGAGGACGAGTCGATCAATGAATTATTTAAACCTGTATCGGAACCACTTCGGGAAATAATCAAATCAAATAATACACCATTGATTAAACGTGAAATTAGGATAGAAAAGGACGATGCGGATGAAGAGGAGGAGGAGCAGGATGAGGGAGAGGAGGAAGATGAAAGAGGAACGATATTGGATGTAAGCGATGCAAGTATGAAAACTGTTATTGAAGAGTCTGACATCGATGATGATGACTATGACCTATTAGAATCTTACCCAGAGTTACTTCAAAAATATATCGGTGATTATTGGTCAGGGAGTAGAAAAATTGATATAGTTTTTGGCCCAGCTTACGATGCTAGTTCGTTGTCATGGTTACTAGGGGTAAATTGATCCATTCCAAAAATAGAGATACTATCGTGACACAAGGGAGAAAATTCAAAAGTACCGTCGGTCTGTGTGAACTTATATTCTATGACAAACCTAGGAATTTCACCAAGAAAGATAAGATGAATCACAGGATGATTCTGAACTTGACAAATCCCCACAGAAATAGTGCTGGAAACTTGAAAGGTACTCGGAGATACAAGTTCATTAAAATAATTCGATCTCTAATTCATGAGGACGCTCGTGGTAGCGGTATGCAATTGACATATAACAACAAACCAGTGGAGTACGCGTACTGGGACGATCCAAACCAACTTGTGGAACGATTGAGTCTTCTGATGGCATCTCAACCAGCTGGGAATACATCACACGACAATGAGATAGTCGCTATAATAAATGAGCTACGAGAAGCCGATATCATATGTTAGTGTGTGTTAATTACTGTTTCATATCATTTTACGATGAGTCTTGATAAGTTTGGACAAAGATCTGTGATTGGTGGCTCAACCAGCATCAACGCTCTCCGACAATCGATGTTTTCACACGTTCTAGCTCGTACACCAGATGGTGATGTAGATATTGAGAACGTGAAAATTTGTAATGTGAAAACGCCCACATTCAAGAATGTTGCAAGCAAGATTTATGTTGATGATGCGAGTGCGAAGATTGGGGAGAACTTGGAGCGCATCTTCAACGATGACTTTTCACATAAGATTCAGAAATTAATTGGAGAGATGAGTAGTTTCTCCATCAACATACAATCGCACAAAAATCAAAGTGATGCTAGCTTTACGAGTTTACATGAAGAATTGGATGAATACAAGAAGAAAAATGATAACGGTCTCAAAACCGTTGGAGCGAATACCGCTTATGTACTCGATATCTTCAAGAAATTCTCTGATAATTTCGAAACATATCATAAGAGTCAACGCGTTATTTTGCGTGATCATAATGATAAATTGAACAAGATCACTATAGATTATAACATAATGGATGTACACCAGGAGGATATTATGAGTAGGCTGCAGGCGTTGGAACAACGTATGATGACACCCTCGAAGGAAAGACCAAATGATGCTACCACCCCATCAACCAACCAACGAAACGTATAACTCCAAATCCTATAAAATGAAATGATAAAACTGATTTTTAACTAGACAATAATTGAAAAACGATGCAGCAAGTTGTCGATGAGATTCATAAGTCAGCCCGAAAAAATTTCAAACGTCGTCGTACAATTTTGAAGAGACTGGATGACTTGTGGAAGATGGATCTAGCTGAAATGGGTAATTATGCTCGTGAAAATCGAGGATTCAAGTATATTTTGGTGATGATCCATTGCTTCTCGAAATTCGTGTGGACTCGTCCATTAAAAACGAAATCAGCCGAAGAGGTTCGGAAAGCAGTTAATTCTATATTGACTGAGGTAGGAGGACGTTGACCTAGGAATCTGCAAAGCGACCAAAGTAAAGAATTCTTTAATAAGCATTTTGACGAGCTGATGAAAAAACACAAAATCAACCATTATAATACGTATAGTGTGAAGAAAGCCGCCATTGCTGAACGTGTTATTCAAACCTTGAAAGAAGCGCTCTGCAAACAATTTAGTTTGAAAGGAAAATATAGATGGATTGATATACTTCAAGGAATCACGGAAAAATTTAATAAACGTAAACATAGAACTATAAATATGTCTCCATTCAAGGTGACAAAACAAAATGAGAGCTTGATATTGAAGCGATCCTACTCACATCTCAAGTTGGCTTTACCACATAAATTCAACGTGGGCGATGTGGTACGTATAAGCAAAGCCAAACATATTTTCGGAAAATCATATACGCCTAATTGGTCGGCGGAGCTCTTTAAAATTATAAATGTTAAAAGCACTAACCCAGTCACGTATCTACTCGAGGATATGAAGAGCTCCCCAATCAGCGGTTGTTTCTACGAGGAAGAATTGCAGAAGACCAAACAACCTGATGTCTTTTTGATTGAGAAAGTGCTTCGGGAAAAAGATGATAAAATGTACGTCAAATGGTTGGGAATAAAGGAGAAAAGTTGGATTGCTAGGAGTGATATTATATGATCTGCGCGTGCGTGTGGGATCTTCAGGGTGTTTGTTAGAGGAAATGTAACAATCAGTTCAGTTGTAGTAAAATGTCATACCAAGATAGTGGTACATCCGAAGATAGTTCCGAGTTAGATCGAATGTTTGAAGAGTTTGAAATGTTAATTCGGGATGAAAAATTTCTATTGTTGAATACAACATACCCATTGGAGGGGGGTTATGAAATTAAGTGTGGATTGAGTTCTATGCGAATCTTCGCATCAACAGTATCACTTATCCATTCTTCGCAAAATTGTAAACTCACCTTTGGACTGCTGGAATGGTACGACTTCATCGAAATTCTTCGAACTAAAATCAGAGATTTCTTCTCAAGTTTACAAACAGATTTCGATCCTGCCCCCATAGCATCCGATGAATATTGCCAAATAGTTCAACTTGTGTGAGACAATAATGAAAAAGTAATTCAAGTTACGAAGCATGGTATTCATTTTTGGCTGTGTGAGGAAGGTGTTCGAGAAATTATTCATATCAATGATGGAGAGTTATCACATCGAGTGTCTTTTCTCGAACAATTTGATTTTTCTTCATACTATCACAATGTTATTGATGTGATTAAAAGCATGAGGAATCATGCCAATGCATTAGAACTCTTATATTGTTTTACTAATATTTCATCGCCAAAATGTTTATTGACCAATACAATTAAAGAAATGTTATTTTACCATAAAAATAAGGTTTTGTATGATTTAGAACAATAAAATATGATCAAAAGTTTTTGTTTTTTATTAAAAAACATATATACATACATCATAGAAAGTTTTCATTATAAACAAGTATGTAACTTATGAATACAATTACAATTAGCATATCAATACAAATATTAAAATTAACACGTACGTCATAGAAAGATTTTTTTTCAAAACATATGAATACAAATACAATTACAATTAATATATCAATACAAATATCAAAATTAACATATCGAAACTAATATCAAGATAATAGTGAATAGTGTCCATAAGGTAAGGTGTTTGTTCTATTCTTTATCAGGAACCTCTTGTTGTCAGAAGGGCTGAGGGCAATTTTATTTTGTTCTATAGTGTAGAGGTTGAAGTTGAAAGATCTGATAGATTTTTGGACTCTATATATCTCGATTCCTTCTTCAAGACATTTAACATAATCCTCAAAAGTTATAGAATATTTCAAAACCGAATCTCTAAAACCTTTAACTTTTTTAACGGGTTCTTCCCCTTCCACCTTATAACTGTACATTTTAGAGCGTAAACCGATGAACTTCGTCATTACATGTCCTTTGTTCTCATCCTTCATTAATCCGACCACGTTCTTGTTTATTGGTGGAATTTCAAAAATATTATCTAATGCATAATCGCTAGTGTCAAGTTTTTGAACGTTTTTCTCCATAATGGTTTCATAAATATCATCGTCTGTTATTACATGATAGATCAAATTATCAGTATCTGTATAACACAGCCTCATCGCTTCAGGATCTCTATATATTTTCAGCATAAAGTTATAATGAAAATCAAACACACAAATTTTTGAAATATCTAAAATAGCCATTCCTATATAAATTGGTTTATTAAATAATATTTCGAGTTTGTTTTGCTCGATTGCCATCAAATTTTCATCAAAAATCTTACTACTGTTGAAGTTTGGTTGAGAAATATAGTATCGTGCTCCAAATGGTCCATACCATTTATTAACTAATTCAACACTCCGATGCTTACGTACGTTCTCCATCGATTTCCCAAATATTGCATTCATAATTAGTTTGAGAAGAGCCTCCTCGAATTTATTCTTTGCAGCTGCACGTAATCGTGTATTTAAATCGATATAAGCTTTCAATCAATTGGATTGGCTAAACTTAAGGATTCTATGTACCTTCTTCAACACCATCTCCAACGCTAAACATTGTTTCAAATTCCTATGATGAATTATATATTTAGATTTATTGTATAACGTCGATAATAATTTTGCTTGTTTAGCATTGGGAGGTGTAGAGTGCAATCCACATAGCGGTAAGTCTTTGTGGGTGTCATGTAATTTCTGAGGGTATCTTAGATCTACTTCTAGAATATATCCAACAGGACTTTCATCCGAAATGTCTCTCACATCGATGTTAAGATCATCATACCATACAAAGTTATCATAAGGTAAATATTGCGCCACAGCCCACCCATATAAATTACAAACTTCAAAATACATGAGATAGCTACTTTTCTCTTGTGAATTATAATCTTTCGTATACTTATTATCAGCAGCCGCGAATCTATTGCTACATTGACTAACACAACCTCATATCCCCCTTTCTATAAACATAATCATATCTATATCTTTTCGAAACTGAAGAGAAATGTTTGTATATTTCAACATACACTCCCATGAGAAGCCAGGTGAAGTGAAATTATACGAAGGTGAGAGGACGATCTTTTGTCTGTCATTGCTTTTATATATTTTCGAGGTTCTGGTCAAGTTCGCATCACCAATTCCTTATTTTGTGACGAGGCTTTTTCTATTTGTGTCCCGAACAATGCTTGAAAATGACGGAATGAATGCAATTTCAAGTGAGCATGAATTCAATTCCTTCATTTGAATAATTACACTTATTCAAAAATTACGGAGATTTAGAAAAGGAACAATCACGGAATACACATTCGTAATTCACGCACATCTGTTGAAATAATAAACTGTACAACCGGAATTTACGTGTAATATTCGTATTTACTACCTGATCCAAAATGAATGATATGTCAAAATATCAAGCTTCGTTACATTGTTAAGGCGGTTCTTATAGCATGGAAAAATTCTAGAGCACTCTGGCGAGAATTTTGTGTTAGATTTGCTAGGTCTCTCAATAATTTGGTTTCGGATCTTTTTTTTTCAAAAACAGAAATCAATTCAGCTTTAACATCGTGCCAGTTATTCAAGTCAGTATACATTGACAGGATATCACGAGCTTTGTCGATTAATTTATTTTTCATAGGAATGGTAATTAGTTTGTTCTGTATACAGTTTGCTTGTCCGTCACGGTGATCTTGATAGTGAGACACAATGACATCAACAGATTCAATAAATTGTGGTAATTCATTCGGATCACTATTAAATTTCGGGATATAATCCCGATCTCTAATTTGTAATTGAGAGGGTGTCGGTACGGCCATGTTTTCCAAATTATCAAGTATAGACAATGGATCACTATTGAAGGTACTTGACTTGTTTGAAATATCTAGATCGGAAATATTCTTTATTAAAGAATCGATATCTTCCTTCGATAAATTAAAATCGAAGGATATTCTGAAACATTTACAGTATTACAATCATTCTGCAACTCTTCGACTTTGACGATTCTAGGATTTCAGTGATTGTAGCAGGGCAGAAGTTTTTCCCTCGAAGACGTATATGGAGTGGCTTTGAAGATTCACGACCAAGCGTTTCTTCAATTCAATTTCTTGATTTTGTTACACCAATTTTTCGAGAAGCTTTGTAGATTTTCACGAAAAATTATCCTTTGCGACTGCGCCAGTTATATATGTGTGGGTTTTGGAAGGAGTTTCCAATTAAAAGCAATATTAATTATTTAGAACTTTCACAATAACGTTGAGTAATTCGATGCAAGCGTGTTAAGTCTTATCTGAATACTGCCGGCTGCGTATCGTTGATTCTAGTTAATTCATTATAAACTACATAGTAAGCATATTATGATAATGGAACGGTACAGGCTACCTGAGAAGTATAAAGAATGATACATATCTTACTCACTTCTGGATGCCTAGTCCAAGTTTATGAATCGACTATGTGTTCAGCTCCATTTTAGAATGATTCATATTTCGCCAAGACATTTTTTTTCAAATATTCTCATCGCTAGAATTTCTTTATCAAAAACTATTCCACAAATTCATTCCACACATCTTCATCCACTGTGATTCACTGAATTTGAAGGATTGATCGGAATTTTCTTGAATCACAGCAATGTTGGTTTCTTCTATACTTCGACTACTCGAGAGGAAAACCTACTTTTACAATAGCAAGCAATTCAAACACACACACACACTTTAATTGATTCTTCATAATTGAATCAATATCTCAGATATTTTGGAAACACATCGAAAAATACACAAGCTAATCAAATCTATCTGAACCTGTATCAATTCTCGAACACATTAAACAGGACAGGTTTGAATAGAAAATCATTTCAATTATAAGCATTGCCATTCCCATCCCTAATCGGATCACATAATTATACCATTGTACCTATTTAAGAACTTAAATGTCCATTACACCAAGTGCATAACTCATTAATTATTGGAGATTAATAATAATACAACAAATTTCCATTGAAATTGTTAATTGAATTTTTCTATCTCACAGGTTGGTCGCAGCGCAGGAAGCGGCTCAGGAGGTGCAGCAGCTGGCGGGGGCCAGCGCAGCTGATAGAATGGGGGGCACCAGCGCGGCAGGGGGGCAGGGGCCCACCTCGTTGTTCATCTTGTCTGAGGAGAATATCATCCGTAGATACACGCGCTTCATCATCGAGTGGCCATATCCTTTTCACACAGATTCTGGTAGATATAATTCTACTTTGTATTTTATAACTTTATTGTGATTTGTATTTAAATTCTCTCTTCACTGCAGATACTTGATTCAATTGAAGTTGCAATCGTCATCATCTTTATTTAGAATGAACTCATATGGCCTACATGACGATATTACGGTAGTCTGTATATACACATTGTCGAATATAGTTCATTTTTTGTCTGAATGTATAGTATTGTATTCATGTTCGCATTCTTCTAGTCATACTCATACCAATTTGAGAATTGTTGAAAGTGAAAACAGTATCATCTCCAATTCACTATCATTTTCCTGTACACGTATACCAGAAGTTAGGTTGATATTTCATGTATCAATTTTATTCTCATACTATAGGGAGAAACAATAACTTTATATACAGAATATAGTGTTGAAATATTGAGGACACTCCATCTATCAAGTTGATATCACGTTTCTTAGCTTAGGCCACTGAGTAGCTGAAAGGACCTCAGTACTTCACCAGTATTTATAGTTGATACGACTTCCTGTTATAGTGTTATAGTATAGACAGTGTGAACTCTTTTATGATTTAGTATTGTATCCATGTTCGCATTTTTCTAGTCATACTCATACCAATTTGAGAATTGTTGAAAGTGAAAACAGTATCATCTCCAATTCACTATCATTTTCCTGTACACGTATACCAGAAGTTAGGTTGATATTTTATGTACCAATTTTATTCTCATACTATAGGGAGAAACAATAACTTTATATACAGAATATAGTGTTGAAGTATTGAGGACACTCCATCTATCAAGTTGATATCACGTTTCTTAGCTTAGGCCACTGAGTAGCTGAAAGGACCTCAGTACTTCACCAGTATTTATAGTTGATACGACTTCCTGTTATAGTGTTATAGTATAGACAGTGTGAACTCTTTTATGATTTATTATATTATCGCCGTACTTGGCAGTATGAATAATCCGCAATACGATGAGTGTATTCATATTATTCCAGTATTGCATCATACCATCTATGAGTGCGTGTACTAATAAATGGTTGTGCTAGAGCGACTACAAATGTTAATAGTAGACAGAAAATGGAGTGGAATACTCGTTTCTGTTCGTTTCCAGTGTTTGATACACGTGCGTGTAAAATCGGTTAGGGTGTAGCAAGCATGAACTGTTTCTCATGTTCGTTCGATGCCTGTTCTGGGAGGTCTGGTATTGTTGCAAACTTGAGATGAATTAATGTTGTTTATTTTGATACAGGGATTTAGTTGTACATCTTCCATACTTTGATAAATTTAAAAACTCAAGGATGTGCTATATGTAAACTTAAGTTGAAATCGCTGTGGAATGAATCACAAGCATTTGATATGCTTTTTTCATCACTGACACAGAGGGTCTTATATGTGGAGGAACAATAGAATCGTGAAATATACGATAATCAGCAATCCGAGGAACTCATGTGTGAAGATCTTTCAGGGAACCATCCCCTATTTTGCTAGGATTTATAAATGATTACCGAAACGTGAATCAATCACTGACCCATTGTTGATTTAGATTCTCCGTACTCTGATACAAATTCTTCATTTTGATTCTGCCGAATCGGATACTGTCGCTGAAGACCAAATTTTCAAAGGCCAATTGACAAATTCCATCTCCATGAATTTTTGGTCGTGTGTGCGTGTGTGTGTGCGTGCGTTCGTGATTTCATGCGTGTGTGCCTGTGTGCATGCGTACCTGCGTGAGTGTGCGTGTGTGAGTGTACGTGTGCGTGTGAGTGTGCATCTACATGTGCGTGTGCTTGACGTGTGCGTATGCATTTGTGTTAATGTGCGTGTGCCTTAGCATGTACGTGTGCGTGTATATGTGCGTGTGCGTGTGCTTGAACGTGTGTGTGCGCGTGTGCGTGAGCATGCGCGTGTGCATGGGCGTGTGCGTGTGCGTGTGTGCATGCGCGTGTGTGTATGTGTGCGTGTGCGTGTCAATGTGCGTGTGCGTGTGTATGGGCTTGTGCGTGTGCGTGTGTGTTTGTGTGTGCGTGAGCGTGTGCGTGTGCGTGTACGTGGGCGTGAGCGTATGAATGCGTGTGTGTGTTTATTTGTGTGGGTGTTGTGGCAGTATAAACTATCATGGTGAGTATATTTCGAACCATGAACTGTGATGTCTATCTGTAAGGTCATGGTGTCTGTATGTCCAACGATGAACTGTCATGACTGACCTTGGGACTGATACGTGGAATGTCAGGTGTATGAACTGCTCTCATGGTTAGCTTTGGAACTATCCTTGTTTCAACGTTCCTTTGGATTAGTTGAAGAACTATTATAGATACCTGTCAATGTCACAGAGCCTAGAGGCAAAGCTGCGAGGAAATCACACTCAAATTTGAAAAAACGTGTTTGATATTGTAGCTATCTCAGAATGAACACATGAACTATTAGGTCTATTTCCGAACACTCAGCGTCAAAGGACGACATTTATGAAGCATTTACGCCGAAAACCACATCCTAATTTCAGGTATATGAGTAATGGATGTTCATTTCTTGAAATTGCCAAAAATTGAATACTGTCAATGTCTTGGTTATACGATGGAAATGATAACTTTCGTATGGGTCAGAAATCATCAAAAGCGTCACAGGGAAGAAAATATTTTGGATAGTAGACTTCCGCGGACAGCTGATCTTGAAAAATCTTGTCTTCTGGATGGATTCCGCGTCACAATAGCTCTACGTGATGCCGACTTTCCGCCAACCATTACAGGTGTCATCTTCAGGGCAGGCTTGAGGCTTGAACTAAAACTTGCTGAAGAAGATATTGTTCACAATACGTTCAAGGCATGGTGAATAAAATGACTGTCAAATTCAAATATTAAAAATTTCGAGGAATTTGCGCAAGCCCATTTCAAATTCAAACATAATGAATTATATGAAACAACGCATGCTCATTCGAACTAGCAAAATAAAACATGGCGACTATTATATTATCATCATACAAACAAATATACAAATAATATTCCTTGACTGAAACTCATTAATATTATATTACGATCAAACAACCTGTTCACTCACAAAGCTGCTCTCATTTGTTCTTTTGAATTCAATTTCATGTAACATGTTGTTTGTAGAAATTCCCAATTCTGATTCACTATAGTTCGCACAGAATGTTATATGTTATTATCTGGAGGAGAAGTATAATGCAGATGAGGAATCATCCAACCTAGATATATTAATTTTTGGAAAAATATGAAATTATCTAATCCTGGACCTAACTGAGACTAAACAAAAATCGATTTATACTATAAATAGTATAACCTGAACTAAAAATCTACGAATATTCTGAAATGAAACAACACGTCCCCGGCCGTCTCATTTTCACTACAATTGGAGAGAAAATACTGTACGCTAGATTTACTTCGTCAAGTAGATATGTCAAAGCTGTACCAGTGCATCGCACTACAAATGTCGCTACCCTCTCAGGTTCGATATGAGAGTAGCACCCCTCAACCATTTCAAAGTCACCATCTGTTATTGAAGTCTTCAATGCTCCACTAGCTGTGATGACTTATTTCGAGTGCCATGCACCACAAATGGTACTCTCCTCAGTAGGTGCCGCCGAGGATGGTGGAGGTTGGTATGGCGGGGCCAGCTCCTATCATCTATTGTAAAAATATGAAAGAATGAGCATTCAAATAATTTGTTACGTTAAACGAATTGGGGCCGATTATTCACTGTTGGCTAGGGGCTGAGCGGTGGCAAGGGAATGGTGTGCTGGAGGTGCCAATTTGTTGGATCTGTTGTGAAATATCGAAAAATTAGCGTTTAAAGAAGTCAAAACAATCACATACATCGAATTAATTGGTGGTGTCGGCGTCGGCCGTGCTGATGATGCCAATGGAGAGGACGGTAATATTTCTAAACAACTATTATGAATTACACTAAATCGGTATTCGAATATTTCACATATTCCACCACTTCTGGTGGTTGCTTCTTCAGGAATCCGGAAAATAAATCGGCCGATTCTTCATCATTTAGATTCACTTGAAACGCAAGAAATCCAAATGACCCAGTTCGGGTCCGTACTCGGGATAATTACTGAAAAAATAACATCCTTTTATACTAGCTTATGACATATCGAGATGAATGATAACCTATTCAGCTTCCATCCAGTACAGTATGACCATGGCGGACGATATAGAAGTGACAGACGAAGCTACAATCAAAAATAACTTCAAATGTTGCAAAACTAAACCTTTAACCAGTGCAGTTTGTATAAATTGTGGTGCAGCATATCACAGAAGCTGTCTAAATGGAAGACAGTTTCCAATTATAGATGATGCAAGAATAGAATGTTGCGAACAAATAAACTCAAAGGACAAAACAACAACAAATACCAAAAACAGTTAGTACTTGGAAAAACTTTTATTAGAAGATAACTTATTTAAGAAATTATTGGTTGAGGTAGAAGATGAAAATAACGTACTAAAGAATGCAATAATGCCCTGAAAGAAACTAACAATTTGCTGAAAAAAACAATGAACCAACGAGGCTCAAAAACTGAAGATTCCGCTAGTGATATTATCATTACAGAAATCGATAAATCAATAAAGAATAAGTTGACAGAAACCTACGCTTCTGCCACCAAACAACAGACGGCGCAAGAGTCGAATGCTTCAAGGAAAAATAGTTCAAATTTAAACAATAATGAAGATAAATCTTATCAAAACCACATCAAAAATATATCGAACGGCAAGAAAAATATTGAAAATGAAAATACAAAACATGAAACAATCGTAAATGCTGAAAATGATGTTGAAAAAATGGAATACAAACAAAACAGATATAAAAAGAAAAATATTGGAACATGTAAAATCACAGAAGATCAAAATAATAAGGGATTTGCAGGAACGGAAAAGAAAGTATGGATTTATGTGCATCGAGTCAAAAGACATGTCGACAGAAATGATTCAAGATTATATAAAATTGAAACAGGACTTCAAAAAGGAGTCTATAGATATTCTAGTAGAAGAGTTGCCTACAGAATCAACATTAAATGAATGTTTTTTGGTAACTGCACCTTTCCAATTCAAGGATAAACTTTACGACCCTGCATTTTAGCCAATTGGAGTGGGAGTCAAAAGATTCAATTTGGAGAAATATAAGGACTTTCTAAGAACTGATAGTGCTTTTTTTTCAGAAATAAGGAAAAATCAAAGGGTTTATCTAAAAATGTGGATAAAGAAGGTATACCAAATTGCTATCTCATTTTTCATCAGAATATACAAAGTTTTAGAAACAAAGTATCACTAATCGAAGAATACATTAGTACATTGGAAAGCCTAGTAATGACTATTTGTCTCACAGAGCACAAGGTTCAAAGTAGTGAAGAAAGGACTATAAGAATAACAGGATATGAAATTGCTTCCATATACTCAAGAAATCAAAAGGAAAATGGTGAATCGTCCATATTTCTGAAGGAAAATGTGGAATATAGGGAACTAGAATGTATAAAACAAATGAGTATAGAACAAGATATTGAATGTACTGCTATACAAATACTACAAACAAAAACTATCATCATGTGTATGTATAGGGCTCCAAAAGGTAACATAGACCGAGGGGGAATTTTTTTGTTGTTGTTGATTCCGAAAAATGAAATGTTGAATAATTTATTGCAATTGAACCGGTAGTCCGTTTTGAATGTAATTTCAGAAATAGTGTGACAGAAAAACAAGCTTCAAGACCCCGACGTTTCGAATACGTTTTCGATCCATCCCCAGGAGTTTGTTTTCGAATTTTGGAAATTCGGAAAAGTTTTGACCTAAACTTGTTCCCCGTGTTCACCAAGGTTGTTAAGTGAAATTTGTTTTTCGACCCGCTCCCCGTTTCAGGGGAAACATTAAGTTTTCAACAGAGAATCTGACTGAAAAATCGATTGTTCCGTGAGATGTAGAATAGTTAACTAACACCTCAGTGTTTTGCCCTTATTTTGCCTTTTGATTTTCTCAGTCAATCGTAACTCGGATTGGGCAAGTCATAGCTCCTTTCCGAATGAATCGATACCAAGGAAGCCGTTGGTAACATTTTTGGGCGGATTGGCCCGACCGTTCCGGAGTTAACTCGCGAAATCAAAGTTACGTTGCCCAAATTGGAGCAAAGGATTTGATTGCTTCTGCCTTATTGGAAGGAAGGTGTGGACTGGTTTTGGTTATCGCACCCTCTTCCGTTACCTACCCCTGAGAAATATAATTTATTTTTGGGGTTGAAAATTTTGATTTTGAATTGGATTGGATAATATGGAGTTCCCTGGGTATACAGGTGCTATACCCAAGGCACCGCAGCCTGCGCCTACCAGTATGGAAGGAATGGGAGCTCAATTTGAGGAAATGGCCCAATCGTGGTCAACTGGTGAGGACAGTCAAACAGAAGCAACTGGAGTAGACACAAAAGTTAGCTGGGTCTATTTACTAAAGAAGGAGCAGCTTCAGGAAATCCTGAACAATTATAGTATTGATAATACTGGAACCACCGATGATTTAAGTAGGAGATGCGTAAGGGGGATCCGCAAAGGGACGATACGCCCACCCCGTGGGATACTAGACGCTCTAGCTAGTACCATGGCATCTCTTACAAAGGCGATATCTACAGAAGCAGCATTCAACACAACACCTATATCCAGCCCTGCAGGTGTTGCGTCAAGACCGGCAATAAGGAGCACACCGAGGATACAGCCGTCGTATTGGTTAACTACGTCCACTACGAATACAGTGACATACAAGAACACTTTGGTAATGACGGCACCACCGATCCAAACGCCGATCTATTCTTTCCCGCCGAATCCTATTAACCCTCCGAGTTATAGGACCACGTCGTCAGATGTGACACCGGCGTGGATGCAAGCACCGACCGATCCGCAATTACCGATTGTTCCCCAGTTACCATTTGTTCCGCAAGCCCCTAAGATTCCACATGTACCAAATGTTCCGCAAGCACCTGCCCAATATGTTCCGGTTACTGTTATTCAGCAAGGGTACAATATTTCGTTCAGTCATATTCAGCAAGTACCGGGATTTAATTTTCAAATTCCGAACAGTGCTCCGAGATTGCATCAATACCGAATAAAATTTGATGGAACGTCAGACCCCGCTACGTTCCTGGAAAGACTGGATTAGATAGCCATGCAGCTGAACACACCGAAGGACGCATTGTTGCTGTCTTTACCGGAAGTGTTGGAGGGAACAGCGTTATTGTGGCATCGCAATAACCGCCATCGTTGGACCACATTTGCAGATTTCCAAAGGGATTTCGTAATATTTTTCATGGATGCCAAGTAGCACATTGATCTGGAGGTACAAATCAGCCGCAGGCATCAACGCATGACTGAGAGCGCTGCTGCATATGTTGTGGATATGCAAACGCTTATCAGGAGACATGGTGCAATGACCGCAGAACGGGAATTGTTCTGGTTGCACCGAAATTTATTGCCGGAATATAGGCAATTTATCCGGCAAGGGACTTTCAACGACGTGCCGTCGTTAATGCTACAAGCAAAATAATATGAGAATCTGCAGGCTGAGTAGAAACTCATGCAGAAGAAGATTTATTCAGTGTCAGTGAAGGCACAAATTACCAGTCCGACAGTAAGGAAGCCGCAGGGTAGACAACCTGCACCTGAACCGTCATTGCCAGTCAAGTCCGGGATACCGAAGATCCCTGAGCAGACTCGTTGGGATTGTGGTCTCCGCGGCCACTTCAGGACGCAGTGCCCTACCAGGCTGAAGCCGAGTACCGCAACACAGCCCATCTCATGTTGGAGATGTGGGGAAACTGGGCATAGCAAGAATAATTGTCGGAATCCACCGAAATTATTTCGCTGGAGATGCCGCCGCCCTGGGATAATGTCGCGTGATTGTCCGTGTTCGGGACAGGGAAACGTCCGCGGGACTGCGAGGTAGCGAGGCCGAAGCAGATCCCGGTTGAACAGGCCTCAACGAAGGAAGTGGACACCGCTCACCGCACCACTGTTGTAAACCGCACCGCGGATATGGAGTCTGCCGGTGCCGTAGAAAATACGGTTAAATGTAATACCGATAAAACCGATAATAAACCGAAATTACCGAATAACTGTAAAAGTGAAATTAAAGTAGATAGAATGAGAGTGTTCTAGCGCCGTGTGATGGAAGAATTATTTTTGAAAATACCGCTGCTCAAACTTTAGGTGAAAACCGACCATTTATAAAAGTCCGGGTATTAGGTGAAACTTTTTCGGCTCTCGTGGACACCGGAGCCACCCGTTCTTTCATCAATGACGCAGTTGTTAGGTTATGTAAGGATTCCGGGTTAAAACCAGTCCCCATTGAGGCCGTAGGCACTAGGATGGCCAATGGTAGTTTGATTTCTAGTTCTACCGCGTACCGAATCTCATTGCATTTTGGATGTGGTGAGATTGAAGCAGAGTTTGTGCATTTACCGTCGTTATTATCGGATATGATAATAGGAATGGAGATTTTGAGCTCCGGTTTGTTTAAAATACATCTACCATCCGCTGGGGTGTATTATAAAGACAATTTGATTGGGACAAATTGTGAGAAAGTTTCCAATGAAGCTAGTTCCGGACAGAAGGCAGTCAAACGTGTGCGCTTCTGTGATGAAGCGGAGACACAACTAGCAACATCGTCGGAAACTGAACAGGATAGACTGAACCGATTTCTGGAGACAGAAATGAGATATTTTGAAGGAATTCAAGGAACCACGCCACTGGTTCATCACGAAATAAAATTGACAAAGACCGATCCGATAAAGTAGTGTTACCGACCGCAGAATCCGAGGATGCAAGCAATCATCAACGAGGAAGTTGATCGAATGCTGGCAGAGGAAGTCATCGAGCCGTCAAGTAGTCCGTGGAGTTCACTCGTTGTCGTGGTGAAGAAGAAAGATGGCAAACCGAGATTTTGCATTGATTTTCGGATGATAAACAAAGTCTCCGTGGAAGATGCATATCCACTGATATATATTACTAGCATTAACCTGAAGCAAGGTTATTGGCAAATACCGCTGAAACCGGAAAGTAAACCCATCACAGCATTTACTGTACAAGGCCGTGGCTTATTCCAATTTAAGGTAATGACCTTTGGTTCAAAGTTCCGCACCGGCAACGTTTCAGAGGCTGATGGATACCATCATCGGACTAGATATGGATCCACACGCCTTTCCTTACTTGGACGACATTATTGTTCTGGGAGAGACGTTCGAGGAACATCTCACGAATTTGAGAGAGGTTTTCCGGCGATTAAGGAAAGCTAATCTAAAGATAAACCCGGAAAAATGCCAGTTCTGCCTCACGTCGATAAAGTATTTAGGCCATGTATTCACCGCCGAGGGTATTCATACCGACCCTGAGAAAATCGAAGCTATCCAGCAGATTCCAAGCCCGTCTACAGTGAGGGCACTCCGGCGTTTCTTAGGAATAGCTTCGTGGTACCACCGTTTCATACCGTCGTTTTCGAAAATTATCAGTCCGTTAACAGTCTTATTGAAGAAGCATCGACGTTGGAGTTGGGGAGAGGAGCAACAAGTCGCGTTCAACAAATTGAAAGATATGTTGACCAGTGCCCCGTGTTGGTTCCGGGTTACGAATAGGCCAACGGTGAAACCCGCCTGGGGTAGAAGTCCCCTAAGAGGAGTGTTGAATCGTGTGGCTGATGCCCTGTCACGCGATCCGTTACCGAACAAGGAGGAAACAAATGACAATCAAGAGTTATCCGTGCTGAATGACCCCGTGAATTCTAACTAGTACAATTCAAAGAAAGCCGGAGTTGAAAAGAGTCCAGAAGCGTATCCGGATTATTGTGTGAAAGATAATCGGTTGTACCGCCACTTCTGGGACTCGAATGACTTGTCGGAACCGAAAATGAGAGATCCGTGGAAACTATGTGTTCCGAAACCGCACCGGTTGAACGTTCTGAAAGAAAACCATGACAGTCCGACTGCAGAACACTTAGGTATTGCCAAGACGATTGCGCGAATATCCCACAAGTATTATTGGCCGGGGATGTTCCGAGATATAGCGAAGTACGTGCGTGGATGTACGCAGTGCCAAGCTTTCAAAGTGTCTCAACAGCAGGAGCCTGGATTTATGCAGCCGACCGTGAATCAGTTTCCTTGGAAATGTGTAAGCACCGATTTGGTAGGACCGTTACCAGGATCCGCCAAGGGAAACAATTTTATTCTTGTCATAGGTGGGTACAGTGTAAGCCATTGAGAAATGCTACCGTTATCAGCGACAATGGGACGCAGTACGAAAGTAAAATTTTCAAGACACTCCTGAAGGAGTTTGGAATTAAGCACCGCCTCACTCCTACATATACTCCACAATGCAATCCCGTGGAGAGAAGAAACCGGACTTTAAAAACCATGATTGCACAATTTTGCAATGGAGACCACAGAAAATGAGATAAGTTTCTACCCGATTTTCTATTTGCCCTAAATTCTGCCCCACATGAATCCACCGGATTTTCACCTGACTTTTCAAATTTTGGCCGAGAACTTGAGGTACCAAATTCGATAGTCCGTTCCTTTACCGCTCCGGTGGAGACCGAGGGAAATATTCCGACCGATCCGAATCGTGAACAGATTTCAGAACACCGAACTAGATTAGACAAATCACTCGAAACTTTCCAACTGGTTCGTATCCAGTTATCCCGTGCTTTTACCTACCAAAGCCGTTATTACAATCTCCATCGTCGAGATTGGCGTTGTCACATGGGTGATAACGTAATGAAGGTAGAGCATCACCTGCCTTCTAGTGTTCGACATTTTGCCGCTAAATTGGCTCCAAAATATAACGGTTCGTTTACGGTAATCAGAGTAATTTCTCCGGTCATTTACGACCTGAAAGGCGAAGATGGCAAGCAAGTGAAACGAGTTCATTTCAAAGACCTGAAGCCTTATAACGTTCCTGGCATTCCGGAAAGTTGACATGAATTGAGGTACCGAAAAATATAGATACCGATGGACAAAATGTCAGTAGCAGTATAATTACTTATTTGGATCCAATGTTCACAGGGAAATAATATGTCTGATGAACCGTCAGATTTTATTGAGATAGTGCTGGACGAAGCACTGCAAAATATGGTGGATCCGTCGTTTGAGTGTCTCCGGCGTATGTCAGTCCTTTCCATGGAATCCGCACCAAGTCCCGATCCTTCGGATATCCAATCCTCACCGATCACACCGGAACATCTGGAAGATCAACCGAAAACAATCATGTTGGAGGCCTCATCATCTCCGCCGAAACTGGAAGAGGCACAGTCCGAACCAGAAGCTATGAAAATCCCAGCTGTTTCGACGACCCTGACGCACCTGGAACCGATCTACCTGCCCGTCCAGTTGTAGGAATTATGTTGGCGCTGTGGATACCCAGGACACCGGAGAGAAAGTTGCAGCCGGACGGCGCGTCTATTTTGCTCACGTTGCGGGAAGATAGGCGTAATGTCAAAACATTGTGGTTGTTCGAACACTCTCTCCTCGATGAAGATCCGACACGAACACCAGAACAGGCAGGGACAGCAGTTACCGGCTCCCTCCGATGTGGCAAGAGGAAAATGCATATCCGGCTATAAACCAGCCATTGTAGTACCACCGAAATCACGGTGCGTATGCTACCGAACGTGCCCATGTCAGCGGAATCTATGGTAATAAGAAGAAGTTGTCCGTTTTTGATCCGATGGAGAAGTCAAGTTTTTCCGTTAGAAAGAAGAAGTTTTGTTTTTCGTTTCCAAATTAAGTTTTCTATTCCGAAGCAGTTTTAAGTTTTCGTACTGATGAAGCAGAAGTTTTAAGTTCCGTTCCGAAGACGAAGAAGTTTTAAGGTTTCTTTCCGTTCTTAAGAAGAAGTTAAGTTTTTCCATTATTAGGAAGAAGTTCTTGTATTTCTGTTCTGAAGCAGAAGTTTTGAGTTCCATTCCGAAGAAGAAGTTTTAAGTTTTCAGTTTTAAAGAAGGAGTTTTGTTTTCCGTGCAGAAGAAGTTTCAAGTTGTCCGACCCGAAGAAGTCAATCTTCCATTCTGAAGGGGAAGTTTTCCGATCTGAAGAGGTTTTAAGTTTTCTATTCCGAAGAAGAAGTTGGCCATTCCGGTGCAATCTTCAAGTTTCCCTTCCGACGATGTTTCAAGTGCCCGTTCCGAGGAAGAAGTTCTCCGTTCCGCAGAAGAATTTTATGTTCCAAGTAAGATATTGCTATTCCGCGATGTTCCCGACGAAGGAAATTTAAGTTTTAACGTCAGGTTAGGGTATCTTACCTTTGTATTAGATTTTTTTTTCCGTATGAATTCTCAAGATGAGAATTGAAAAATGAAAGAATCAGATTTTTTCATTTTTAACCGAACTTAGGGGGGATGTAACGAAGCTTAATTTCAGTTTGGACAGTTCATCATTTCAATAGATATGAATGAATTCCGAATGTGTATTCCGTGATTGTCACTTGTATAAATCTCCGTAATTTCGAATAAGTATAATTAATCAAATAGATGAATCAAATTCATGTCCGTTCAAAATTGCATTTCATTCCAATAGAATATGTTGCAAAAACAGGGGCAGGGGCCTGGAGAGCTAACGCATCAAACATTTTGCAGCCTTATGTATAAAAAGGGCGAACAACCTAAAAACTCCGATAACACTTGTTTAGTCCGCCGAGAGAAACTACCGGAGCGTCATGTGCGCGAATTTTGGATCTAAAAAGTAGCGTCACTTTTATACATTGTTCGAGGCATAAGTAAAAAACCCTGGGCACAAAATAAGGAATTGGTGGAGCAGACCTGTCCAGAACCTCGGGAAACATATAAAAGCCGTGACTCTCTTGTGTTTTTTTGAATTCCAAGTATAAATTAGTACCGCTGAAGTGTGATCATATAAGAATCAAAGTGAATTAAGTATCCGAGTTTGAGTCAGATTTAAACTGTGAAGTAATAATATTGTTCCGTTTGAGTGAATTGTTTCAGAAGGTAAATGATAGCAAATAAGTTTATATTTTTGGGCATTACGATATATTGATTTCCGTAATTTATGATTGTTATTGTAATTGGTGAACGTTTGTACGATACCTGAGTTCCGTAGCATTCAGTAATTTGAATTGAAATAATTGAGTTTATCCCGTTATAGGTCAGATCGCGCACGATTTTGATTTACGCGCGAATTGAAATATTCCAGTGATTGTATAGTGTGTATAGAGTGTGTATGTTTGAACGACAGGGGCGTCTTTGGTATATTTGTGCACGCCGTGCTGATACCGGAAGTATAAGTATATCATAGACGACCAAACCGCCAACAGTTTGTGCACGCCGTGTTGATACCGGAAGTATAAGCTGAGGATGATTGTGTGATTGTGTTACGATTGAGAATCGTAATAATTCCCTTAATACTATGAGAAGTCCTCGGCCGTGGATATAGGGGTTATTGCAGATAAGATAATTAGGCTTTGTGCACACTGTGTTGATACCGGAAGTATAAGCCCTGATTGTTTAGGTTCCGAATCTGTAAAGTGTATGAAGACTAACACTGTCATACAATTACCGGGAATTCTGTTGAAAGTTAGTACAAGGGTGGGTGAGGTGACAGAATAAACTCAATTAGAGTAATTAACCGAAAAATAGTAAAATCTGATATCGTACAATCGGAAAACTAGTGCAAACAATATTTTCGAACCAACCGAATTAATAACCGAATATATCGTAGTGTGATTTGAACATTCCATTTATTAGTGCTGCTATTTAAAATTTACCGAATACCGCTCATTACGCTGGGACCTGTTTGATTCGTACTTTTCCGCAAATTGATCATTCTGAATCATTTATTAACCGATCCCGAATTCAGTTACCGAACTTATCGTAGAGTAGATATCTTGAAAGAGTTTTCATTTACCGTTTGAGCTTCATTACATTTTCCGTCTGGGTGTAATTTTGTGAAATAATACCGTTCAATTGCATTTAAATTGATTATTCTGAAAGTGTACTTGTTATATTTATTATATATTTTAATATTTGGAATTCCCCGTTTTATTAAATTGTTTCTGCTCCATCTTTAACGATCTAAGTTTTAACCAGGTATCAATTGTAATTAAAACCTACAATTCTGATACTGTTTTCTGCCCATTGGACTCTGGTTATACTTCACTATAGCTACCCTAAGGACAAGGCTATCTTTAGATAGCATAGTGACAAGCCTTGTGGAGAGGACCCTAGCAGAAGTCCTCAAAAGGAGTTAACCTTTAGAAAATCTGGCGCACTTTACCGAAAAGTCGCAAGGTCACGTTATAGCAGAAACAGCTTTAAATGAAATGAATGATTTTCTCATACATGCCTGTCCTGATTTGGACACAAGAAATATATCGTATATGAAAATTAAAAGAAATCATATGACTATGTTTCTGATGAATACGGATAAGGAAGAAGTAACGAACATGATCATTGAATAATATAAAATCTGTAGGGCACGATGAGATACCTATGCACATTTCAAAAGATAATGCTGAATTAATCTCTGAACCATTAACATACCTGATAAATCTATCGATATATACGGGAATGTTTCCTGATCAGCTCAAAATTGCAGAAATAAAATCTATTTATAAAGAAGGAGATCCAATGGAATACACAAATTATAGGCCAATAGCATTACTTCCCAACATTTCGTAAATATTAGAGAGAATATTTCATTCAAGAATATCAGCCTTTTTTGAAAATATGCTCTATTTAGTGTATATCAGAATGGATTCAGAACAGGCAAGTCATCTATGAGTGCGATATATCAAATGCTGCAAAAAATATTAGAATCTTTAAATGAAAAAGAATGTGTGGTCAGTACAAACTTCGCACTTCGTAAATCATTATACTATTGCTTGCTAACATACATCATAGAATATGAACTGGTACAATCCAGGCCTTCTCTTTATTCTTCTCCCCTGTGTTGCAATATTCTCACCGAATACTATACTCACACGACCAAGATATCACTTTGAAGAGTAAATATCATAAACGGGTTCACATATTTTTCTCACTCCAATTCCAATTACCTGTAATATATTGTCGTGAAACTCGAGGATATTGAGAAATTGATGGTTCTTCAAAGTCGCTCTCCTTCATACTGATACCATCATCATCATCACTTTCCGCATCAAATCCTCATGATCCAATTCTTCTACTTATTTCAATTCTTCGTTCTCAAAACTTATAGGAGGCATTTTTTTGGAAGATTCCACATCTCAGTGGATCGGGTACAAGCTTGAAAGTTTTTCCATTGATTCGTCTTCTTCAGATTCACCCACTTTCGAAACAAGATATTCATTATTATGTACTTGTTCAATTCGACAAGTTTTCGCTTACATGTTAAATGTTCCATGTCCATTGTGTATACCAATTAATAATGATTTTCGAGAAATAGGTCACACTAACACATATATTCATTATTTTCGTCTTCACGTATGTTATCGGAATCAGAAGACGTATCAATGTCTTGAACGGGATTCCTCGAAACTAATTGTATTAACACAAAGCGTCCTTATCGCAACAATTTCAGTTGAAAATGCCCACGTATCCGGGATGAACAGCAACACAAGTAATCGGAATTGCAACACAATAATGTTTCAAGTCCATGAATCAACAATCCACTGCTTACCAAGTTTCTCGTAGTATATTTCAACACGACTAAAACCTAAAAATATAACGGTCGAATAACCACTTTCGAACCAGATGTTGAAGATTCATGAGGTAACAGAAAAAGGTTGTCAGACAGTATTAGAAATACTGCTATTCGAGCATTCTTACTAACATATACTTTCGACATAATAAGAACGCATGTAGGAAAATTAATAATGATTCTTGATCCAGGTATGAACTATATATAAATTCTCGTGAAATAGGTCAAACTAACTTACAAGTTTATTAATTTCGTCTTCACATACGCTTTGGTCTCACGACCATCATCAGAAGACGTATCAATGTCGAAGACGGGGTTTTTTAAAACTAATTGTATGATCACAAAGCCCTTATCGCACCAATTTCAATTGAAAATCATTATGAATTTTTCGGCGGGGACGTAAGCCTTATTATGGGAAGAGAAACTACACATCCTAGGATGGAGAAGGGATACGGAAAGTTAATGAAGATATCAGCAGAGGGAAAAAGCAAAGAATATTTCTGGTAAGATGTAGGAATCTGTGAGGATTCCCTAATTTCGTTTATCCTGAATCAAAGGATTACATGTATAGCAAGGTGCAACATAAGAAGGCGTAGGCTTGATTCTTGAATTCCCTCCATAAACATTTTTTAAATTTGTACATTGAAGAAGCTTGTTCAAATGTAGCAGAGGTTGAAAGCAAAATTAAACGCATCTAACAATCCTGTTATCTGCATTTTGATGGCAACTTTATTACACAATTTTTCCAAGATCAGTAGAAGAATTCCGAATGCCATTCAATCAAAGAAGATGGATATTTTAATCGAGTGCGTGTCAAATGAGAAACAAGTACTTGATAAGCAATGGTTGAAAAACATAATAGACACTAAAATTCCGGATGAGGTGCAGCACACGTAAAGCTTAGGTCCGAAATGTGAATTGCCTGATAATAGAAAATTGCTTATAGACAATATGATTGCTAATCTAGAATGCGGAATTAGAAATAGAAATTGAGAATAAAGAAGTTAAATTATAGATAAAATTTGTAACATCTTGAGAAATGAAAAGAATGGACAGCAAGCCGAAATAGGCATAGCAGAAAATAGTCTTAGCTATCGGACAAAAAACACTAGAGTTTCTAGATGTATGTGATATTTGAAAAAAAGAATGTATGGCCATAAGTACTTATACTACTAGAAACTAAAACACAGAAAATTTCACCGCCCTTGCAAAACGTTGTTTTGATTATAATCGATGAGTAGATTAATTCCACTACTTCGGGCTCAGGATAACCGGTCTCCACTTCCGGTCCAGCTGTCGATGTGCATCCGGTGTGAGGTTGTCCTTATCAGTTTCGAAAGGACACAGGTGATAAGGGGTTAGTGTGTGAGATAAGGATAAGTTGTTTTGTAAAGAGTATACAGGATGCTTGTAAAGAGTGTGTCACATGTTAAATATACAGGGTGTACGTCACGCGACTATCACGTGACGCCACCGCGTGACAGCTGTCATAGCCGACGATTGTTGGAGGTACAGAATGTTTCGTGAAGGTGTCGCCACCACCGCGTGACAGCTGTCATGATTGTTGAAGGTACAGACTGCTTCGTGGAGGTGTCGCCACCACCGCGTAACAGCTGTCATGGCGAATGATGTACAGAGAAAAATCCAAGATGACAGGCTGCTATCACATGACAGACGTGTGACGTCACAGCATAATGATACATACTGCTCCGTGGAGGTGTCGCCACCAGTTCGACTCGTTCGACTCATGCAACTTGTGAAACTCGTGAGACTCGAGCGACTCGTGCGATTCGGTCGTTCCACTCAAACGACTTTGAATTGTTTATGGTGTGTGGGGAGGTGTATGAGAAATGAAATATCAAATACTAATATTATTATTTATTTTGTGAAAGTACATTTTTTATCCTGGAAGTATGATAGTGAGGAGCCAATGTTGTAGATTATCGACATGCTGAACTGCACACATATATTTCCCTCCATCATTGCGATGATTCAGGCAGCTCAGTCTGTTTGTCGGCTCGAATTTTCCCGTTTGACATAGGGTTTTGTCGAAACTACATACATCTACGATTCGTGGGAAGATATCTAGCTCCACGCACTTTTTCGTGAAAAATTCGGCTTTTTGATGGCCTCGAACATATATAATGTCGGCTGCACACAGTAGAGTCAATCTTAGGATATTTTCAATTTCTTCATATTCCACATCTCCAGATGTATATTCCAAACCATGACAAAAACGTTCCAAATAGCAAACGGATTTTCGGTCCTTTCCACTAAACATCGTAAGCGGTACGGCTGGCTTAAACAATGAATAATGTCGTTTCAACCCAATTTGTATGGACATTTCTTTGGGGTGAAAGCCATCATCGATGATGAATCCCTGAATGTCGACCAATGCAATTCCCATGGTGGCTTGCACTGAACTGATCGGTCGAGCAGTATGTAAAATCAATATGATGCATGCAAATTGGGTGGGGAGAAAATCTAACTATAGCTTCATGTGTATCAAAATACATAATGATTTTTACGAGTAAGTGATGTTTTATTAGATTGAAGATCCGTCGATCATAGTTTACGAACGATGATGACATCACTGCTTCAAACCGATGGCAGTAACTGATTCAATCCGGCGACCATAGTTCACGAACGATGATGTCGTCACTGCTTCAAACCGGTGACAGTAACTGATTCAATCCGGTGACCATAGTTCACGAACGATGATGACGTCACCGACGGCATACATTGTTTCAATCCGGTGACCATCGTTCACGAACTATGATGTTCAGATGTGGAATAAAATGCGAAGAATAATGATATCTACTCATTATTCATCACATTGATATTGAGAACTCTATGTGTAGCAATGTGAATAGTTAGAGGTTATGATATAGATATCCAGTAAGTTTGTAAATGTGTCATTATGCATATATCTTCTGAAGAATACACACGTAAACTTTGCAAATTTGTGGGGAACGTTCATGAACTAGGAAGAGACTTAAATTTTAACGAAGATAAAATAAAAGTTATAAGACTGTTGAATACATTGAGTGTGGAAAGTGAATAGGTTGTTGTGGGTATGCTGCTTATTAATCAGTGGACTGTAGGTTTTCTTTATTTATTTTATTTTTAACTTTCAAATACAATTATGCCGAAAACATGACATTCGAACGTCTCTCGTTTTTGAATCGAGAGCAACAACAACTCCATGGCTACGTTATATGCGCAGTAGCGCCAATAGTAAAAACATTCAACGTGATATCATACAAGGCGTTCTGGCCCAAACATGCCGGCCGCCTTGAAAGTATTGCTTTCAATAACAATGAAATATACAAGCACAACATGTCCAATTGTTCTGTTAAAGATATCGTAAGAGTCTGATGAATACTAGATCACTGATTGTCCATGGTCAGTGCGCAAACTCGTGAGACTGACCTTTTCACAACACTATCCTTCACCTTTACACTCATCACTCTTGAGACGTTGTCAGCGCCTGGATGAAGTTCGACTATTCTTCCTAGGTGCCAATTCAAAACTGGAAAGTTGTCTTCCTTCAATAGAATTAATGTCCCTACCTTTAGGGACTGAGATGATTGCTGCTTCCATTTGGACCTGGTTTGAAGCTCAGAAACATATTCCTTCTGCCAGCGGGACCAGAAGTGTTGGCATATGCACTGCAGTCTTTGGAAACGATTGAGACGATTCTCGGGTACATCAATGAGATTTTGCTCCGGTATGGAGACTAGGGACCTCCCAATTGAGAAATGTCTGGGTGTCAGGGCCGTGAGATCCTCAGGATCAGAGGATAAGGGGGAAAGAGGTGTAGAATTCAGAACGGCCTCCACCTGAGCGAGCACAGTTGAAAACTCTTCAAAAGTTAAAGAGGCGTTTCCCATAACTCGCTTTAAATGATTTTTACTACTCTTTATACCTGCCTCCCATAACCCCCCAAAGGTAGCTTATTTCGCAGGTATGAAATGCCATTTAATGTTATCATGTAGCAAAAAAGTTTCTATTTCTTCGAACACTGACTCAACAAAAGAATATAACTGTTTTATCTCATTATTGGCACCGACGAAGTTCGTGCCATTATCTGAAAATATATTATTCGGTTTACCGCGCCTCGCGATAAATCGCTTCAATGTAGCAATGAAAGATTCAGACGTTAAATCTGACACTGCTTCCAAATGCACGGCCTTCGTGGTCATGCAGATAAATAAACATACATAATTCTTTGACAATTTTTAGCCGCGTCCCTTGCGGCCCTTCAACATAAACGGGCCACCATAATCTATCCCGGCATTCAAAAAGGGGAATGACGGGTTGACACGACAATCTGGCAAATTTCCCATTAGATACTCTAAACTTCGTGGATTACTCTTTAAACAGGTTACGCATTTTCGAACGATACCCTTTGCGGTGCTACGACCTGATATCGGTCAGTAATTTTCTCGAACATTATATAAAAGAGCTTGAGCGCCGCAATGTAATAATTTTTCGTGTCGGTCTCTGAATATTAAATCTGTTAATTTATGATTTTGGGGCAATAAAATAGGGTTTTTTCTTGTCATAATTTGTTAGTGCATTTATAATTCGGCCACCTACTCTTAGCAAGTTATTTTTGTCAATAAACGGATTCAAGGCTAAGATTTTACTCCTTTTGTGCAAGGGTTTACCCTTAATTAGATTGTCATAGTCTAAACGAAAATTATCCTGTTGTGCCACCCTTAATAAAGTGTTCAATGAGTATTCTAATTCATGTTGGGTTAAAGACCCAATATTTCTTTTTTCACGGGATAATTTTGAGATTTTAGCAAATCGGATTATATATGCCACAACTCTTTGCAATTTTTTCACCTTAGAATATTTGGCAAACAAATCTAAAGTATCTGTGGATGCGACAATATTACAACTTGTTCGCATTTCTGGAATTTCTCCTTTCATTTGAGAATCATTTTGATCACACCAATCCCTTTCATCATTTTGGAGCCAACTCGGTTCGTACCACCATAAGTTTGAATCTAATAATTTCGTAGGTTCAATACCCCTAGATATTAAATCAGCAGGATTTTCTGTCGATTTCACGTGATGCCAATCATTAATGTTCTTTAAAGTTTGAATATCAGCCACCCTGTTAGCCACGAAGGTTTTCCACTTATTTGGGGCACCCCGTAACCACGCCAATGCTATAGTAGAATCTGACCAATAATACGTTCGATTAAAATTTATTGAAATATCATCGACAATCCTTTTCATTAGATGAGCTAATACAACGGCACTATTTAATTCTAACCGCGGTAACGTCACTTGTTTTAGAGGCGCCACCCGGGACTTTGCACAAAGTAAATGGATAGTAATGTCTCCAGAAGAACTAATACTTCGTATATAAACACAAGCTCCGTACGCTCGTTCGGACGAATCTGCAAACCCGTGTGATTCTACTCTCATATATTCAGTCGGCATTACATGACGTGGTACTAACAATTTATTTAAATTCGGTAATTCGCGCTGAAATTCTATCCATTTTTCATATAATCCCTGATCAATCGTCTCATCCCAAGAAAGTTTAGATTTCCACAATTCTTGAATTATTATTTTTGCTACAATTATTACTGGGCCCAACAAACCTAATGGGTCAAATATTTGGCATATATTAGATAAAATGACACGTTTTGTAATATTTTCTGAAATTTCAAATTTTTTAACTGAATACTGAATCGTGTCTGACTGTTCGTTCCAGAATACTCCGAGTGTTTTATTATTTTGATCTGCACCGAACTGTAAAACGCTGCATTCTAATTCATTATTTAACTTTAAACCTTTCATTATACTCTGATCGTTGCTTAACCATTTTCTAAGCTCAAATTTACTACTACACAGAATATTCGATATGTTACATTGAATCGAAATGACCTCTGACACTGTGTCTGCGCCTGCTAAAAGATCATCCATATAAAAACAAATTTTAATAATTTCACATTCTCTCGGAAATTTCTCCTCATTTTCATAAGCCAATTGAAATAAACATCTTACGGCTAAATAAGGTGCCGATGCAGTGCCGTATGTCACAGTATTCAATTCGTAACATTGTAATTCTACATTCGGTTCAGCTCTCCAGAAAATTCTTTGAAGACTACGTTGTTCCTTTTCAATAAGAATTTGTCTATACATTTTTGATATATCAGCTGACAATACGTACTTGTGTTTACGCCAACTCATAATGATGGAAAATACATCTTTCTGGAGAGTCGGACCTACGAGCTGTATGTCGTTCAGTGATACGCCGCTATCTGTTTTTGCACTTGCGTCGAACACTACACGGAGTGTCGTGGTGATGCTCGAATCTTTTAATACCGCGTGATGTGGCAGATAGTATTTGGGCAAATTATTTTTATTTTCTATAATTTTGGTCATATGTCCAAGCATTTCGTATTCCTTTATAAATTTAGAATATTGTTTTTTCAAATTACCGTCTTTGTTTAGTTTTCGTTCGAGAGAATGAAATCTGTTGATTGCTGTTTGCCTAGAGTCTCCAAGATTCTTAATTAAATTATTATCAATTGGCATACGAACAATAAATCGACCTTCTTCATTCCTTTTGGTTGTTTGCATAAAATGGTTTTCACAGAATTTTTCCGAGCTTGAAAATAGTTGTGCCTTATTGATTTCAATTTCTTCTGAGTCCCAAAATTTTGTTATTTGTGCGTCAATAGTATTAGGGTAATTATTTATATTTATATTGAAATAACTAACAGTTTTTGTAGGCATTACCGGCACATGAAAATTACCCGCGATCACCCAACCTAATTTCGTTTCTTGTAGCAAAGGTTACCTAACTTAATTTGACCTTGACACAGAAGTGTCCAGAAAACATTCGACCCTAGCAACATATCTATTTCTCCTGACTTATTGAAATAAGGATCAGCTAATTCAATATTTTTTGGAATCGTTAAACATTCCTTTTTGAATGAAACTAATGGTAATTTTTTTGCAATTACCGGTATAATTAAACAGCTCACATCAGTTTCAAACCCAGAATTATAGGAGGACACATTCACATTTATTTGCCGTTTAATATTTTCTAATGACTGACTCACGCCCCTTACCACATAATTAACATTTATCGGCTTAATACCTAATTTTTTGGTCATTTTCTCTGTTATAAAATGGCAATGGGAATTGCATTCCCATGATGAATGTGATCCCCGTAAACAATTCAGGCAAAGTCGTAATTTTTTGACTTGGGCAATTCGTTCATTTGGATTTAATTTAATAAAGGATTGACAAGAATATAATAGATGCGTTTTTTTACAATAAAAACATTCCAGTCTGTTCTGACTCTGACTAACTGAATGAAAACTATTTGAATGTCTTTTCGTAGAAATTGGAAGTTTGCCTTTCTCTGATTTATTTACCTCAAGTTTTTCCAATATCTCACATTTGTTTTTTAGGAAATCATTCAAATCATTCATATTTGGCATGTCATTCTTATGTTTATATGACTCCCAATCTCGTCTCGTGACGGGATCAAATTTGTTGGTAATTATGTATATAATTAAGCTATCCCAAAATTCCGTCTTCTGACCCAGAGCCTTCAAGGACCTTAAATGTTCAATTACATTATCAAACAAATTTCTCAGTTCGCTGTGTGATTCTTTGTTCAATCTCTCTAATTCAAAAATGGCGCGTATGTGATTATGTATAATCATTTTTTTATTTTCAAAACGATCGACTAACAACTGCCAAGCTATTAAATAATTTTCACCTGATACTTCAAGTGATTTTATTATCTGAGATGCATCCTTCTCTAGGGAAGATCTCAGATAACAGAATTTCTGGACATCTGACAACGTCGGATTGTTCTCTACTAAGGCCTTGAATGAATCGCGAAATTCTAACCAACCGGAATACTCTCCATCAAAGGACGGCAATTTTATTGTCGGTAGCTTGATATTTTGATTTGAATAATTGATATTTTGCAAAGGAACGGAACGAATCGAGTCGGTATCATTTGAATTAGGGTTCGTTTGATTTTGAGAATATCTGGCATAAATGGTTTTAATTTGTAACATTACTGAAAAATACGATTTTTCAAATGCTTCTCGCTCTATTGCATCAGTGTCCGAAGGCATAGTTATTTCAATTTCCAATTGCACTTTTTCAAATTCATCAAGGCATAGTTCAAATTTTTCTAGACGAGCTATTAATTCATTTATGATTACTTCATCTATTTTTGAGAGATCTAGAGAATCTATATGTGATTGCATACGAGTAACTTTACCTTTAAAAGTACCTCGTTTAACCTTCAATACATCAGCCATTGTAAATTTCAAATATTATTTTTCAACTCATAATAAAAAACTCAAAACAACTGTAACCAAACTCAAATAGATTCCGTTCTGAATCTATTTATTAATGAGAACTAATATTTGGTGGGATGATTATTTGGAATTTGGACTCACGGCTTTCTTCGAATATGTGCTGTTCTGACACGGGCTGGACCCCTGTTGTGTTGACGTTTGACCTGTTCTGGCAATGGCGCTTTTTATTCTCACACACTTTTCTCAATTCACTTCACTAATTCATCCCGGTCGAAGTGACCAATGTTGTGGGTATGCTGCTTATTAATTAGTGAACTGTGGTTTTCTTCATTTATTTTATTTTTAACTCTCAAATACAATTATTCCGAAAACATGACATTCGAATGTCTCTCGTTTTTGAATCGAGAGCAACAACAACTTCATGGCTACGTTATATGCGCAGTAGCGCCAATAGTAAAAACATTCAACGTGATATCATACAAGGCGTTCTGGCCCAAACATAGGTAGTACATTCGTTCATATGTTTTAGCCTCGTGGTTCAACATTCCGACACGTGCTCCAACATTCAGACACGTGGTAAGCACGTGCTTCATTCTTCGGGCACATGCTTCGACATTCAGACACGTTCTCCAACATTCAGACACGTGTTCAGCACATGCTTCAACATTCAGACACTTGTTTCAAGACAAGTGCTTCAACATTCAAACACGTGTTTAGTACGTGCTTCATTATTCATACACGTGCTTCAACATTCAGACATGTGCTTCAACATGCAGGCACATTTAACACGTATTTGATACTTCTTTTGACAGAAGCGTAGAAGTGCTTAACCGCGTGATCAAACATACACAATATAACATCATCAACTAGTATATAAACAAATGCTTATTATCATATGTTTCAGTATGATTTCGATTCGCCTTCAGGCATCATGAAGATTGTTGTGCAAAAAGACTCATTGAATATTATGAACTCAGGGTCAATCATTGAAAATGTTGAACAATCACAATGTCACAGCTCTTTGCTGCCAAATACTCTACGAACAATAATCTGTGGTCCAAGTAATTGTAGGAGAACAAATGTAATGTTATCTCTATCGCTAGATGCAAACGGACTTAAATACGTCTATTCGGAGTTTTCGCACCAAACAAAATACCAGTTACTGGGGGAAACATTGAAGAACATTGCTGGACTTGGATATTTCCAGTACACAGAGGGTGATGGCGTCATAGACCCCACAGAAGCGATTCCTAATCCGATTTCAATATTCGATGATGTAATGAATGAGAAACAGGAGAAAATTCGTGCCTCTTTTTCAAGAGGGAGATACAACTCAATTGATAGTTTCTATCTTTGCCAATCTTTTGCTAAATGCCCAAAACATGGATTGCGTGACAATGCCAATTGCTTGACTATTTCCAAACAGGACGAACTCAATTTGAAACATATATTTACCGATCATGTAAGTATCGACATGTCACTCGAGAAATTCAAAAAGATATGTAGCGCATGTTGGAAAGATAAAGATGGATTCCTTATGATAAACAAAGATTGTTGCATGAACAAAGGGCGTTATCGCAAATGTTTATTAACTATATATACATCTAACATGTATATATACTTTCAATTGAAATAGACAAACCACTCAGCATGGACGTCAATGTGCCTTACAAGTTAAAAGCGAAACAACAATTGAAGAAAAAAATTTGGGAGTTGGCAAACGTTGTGAGGAAAGAATATATAGGGCTGTGGAAATGGGTAGAGCTGAAAATGATGAGATTCTAGATAATATGTTCAGGAATGTATCTAAACCCCTAGAGGAAATTGCGAAAAATGCTGAAATAATCAAACAAAATTCGTTGAATAAACCTAAAAGTATTGTTTTTACAGCAACACAAATGGAAACCATACCAATCCCAAATATTGTATTTGAAGGAGAAAAATTCGTGTATAATCCCCCAGATACTAAAGAGGATGTGTTTACCCTCGAACCTACTATCGATCAGATTCGTGAAGAATTCAGGAAACTTGAGAGAGTTAATTCTAAGGCTACAGAAGAGTTTCTGCAACAATACCCCACATTAGCACGTTATTACTTGGAAGGATTTCTATTGGATGATGATGTCAAGAGATACGATGATAGAATGGGCTTGCAATATAATTCAACTTTAGACAAATGGTTCATGGATAATCAACCTATTGAAATTCATAGTGAGGGTAATATAATTACTAAGGGTACTCCGTTCGAGGGTACCACAGGACTGTATAATTTGATATTTTACAGAGAAGTTCTACCTGATACTTACACTGTGGAAGATGGGAAAAATTACAGTCAAATGAGACTAGTGCTCATAGACGTAATAACGATTCAGCTGATCGAATAAGAAACACTGTAAAATACAAACATGTACAGGAACCTTTGATTAATTACACTGGAAATGCATATATCAAAAATGATATGCTTGAATATAACGAGGAACCTATCGAATATGTTCATTGGGGATGACGTTAACGAAATTGTGGATAGACTTAGACTTCTTGTTGCATCCTCGCACGTTGGTAATAATAACCATCACAACGAGATAATCTTTATGATAGAAGAACTGAGAGAGGCTTGTGTAATTGAACAAAAACCGTGTGTAAGACAAATTCATCACAGCTATAAAGATGGTTTCAATGGATGAGGTTGGTTGAGCTTCCTCTTCCATGTGGATATATGATACAACTATGGTCTGGACAATCTGAAGTCTGTGAACTAGTCATCTGTGTACTCACATTCTACTGAAATGAATGTTTTTTCTACACACCAGATTCGAATCCAAGAAATAAATTCCAAAGTCGACACCTTAACCGCTCAGCTATGGTGTTTGTAATTAGCGTTATCGGGTAGATAGTATTATCTGTGATTGCGACTTTGAATGTATATGCAGGGTGTTTGTAAAGAGGTGCATATACAGGAAGTTTGTAAGAGATGTTAGTCATGTGGTTTTAACGACTATCACGTGAACGTTATGGCGGTTGTGACGTGTGGCTGTCACGTGCTCCTTCGACGGGAGGTCTATCACGTGGGTCTTCAACGGGGTGTCACGTGGGTGCGCGCCATCTATGAATGAACTATCATAGTGTTTCAGAGTCGTGACGGCGCATGCCACATGTATTTTTCATTCACTTAAGCATCATCAGAGTGAAGTCGAAAGGGGGTCTACACCGGAAGTCGTTATTTTATTGCATATTTTGAATCTACATGATGAGCTGAACAAGATTTTCATCGACTCAAGCATCATCATCAGGGTTAAACCGGAAGTGGGTTATATAGTCGACACATTGTCACACCGAAAGTGAAACCAGGAGTGGTTATTTTATAGCATATTCTGAATCTACGTGATGTGCTGAATGAGAATATGCTATTTATATATCGATCAGTTCGACCATTCTCCCGCGATAAGGATTTGAAATTTTTATTCTTTAAAGTATAGCGTTATTACGCGTAGAATGTGAATTTTCAATTTTTTCGTGGAAAAATTTCATGTGGTGCATGAAAATGAGGGAAAACCTCTAACTATAGCTTTATGGGTTTCAAATGAGAAACGTTGACGCGTAGAATGTGAATTTTCAACTTTTTCATTGAAAAAATTCCATATGGTACATGTAAATGAGGGAAAACCTCTGACTATAGCTTCATGGGTATCAAATGAAAGGCGTTGACGCGTAGAATTTGAATTTTCGATATTTTTTATTAGGAAAAATCCCATTTGGCAAATAGAGCTAACCTGAGTCGCAACCATAGAGCACCATGGTGGCTGGAAGAGTTGTCATGGCGTCTGTCATGGGGGTCTTCAACGAGGGGTCATGGCGTCTACTGTGTGAACTGTCATGGCGGATCTGTCACAGCGTGTGTGTGTGTGTCATGGCGTACGTAAACTGTCATGGCGCTTCTATCATTTCCAGCTGCCACGTGCAAATTGGGGGACAACATCTAACCATAGCTTTATGAGTATCAAAATACATAATGATTCTGACGAGTAAGTGGTGTTTCATCGAATTGAAGATCCGGCGATCATAGCTTACGAACGATGATGACATCACTGCTTCAAACCGATTACAGCAACTGATTCAATCCGGTGACCATAGTTCACGAATGATGATGACGTCACTAGCGACGATCACTGATTCAATCCAGTGACCATAGTTTACGAACGATGATGACGTCACCAGCGGGGGTCATTGTTCCAATCCGGCGACCATCGATCACGAACTATGATGGTCAGATGAGGAATAAAATGCTAGTAATAATGAGAATGATATCCACTAATTATTCATCACACTGTAAATATGAAGTTATAAGACTCTTGAATACATTGAGTGTAAAAAGTGAATGAGTAGTACACTCATGCACATGTTTCATCGCGTGATTGATTACTCCGACACGTGCTTCAACATTCGGACACGTGTTCAGTCACGTGCTCACACACGTGCTTCAATACTAAGACACGTATTCGGACACGTGCTCCATTAATCAGACACGTGTTAAGCACGAGCTCCAACATTCAGAGAGATGCTTCAGTCACGTGCTCTGACACGTGCTTTAATACTCAGACACGTGTTCAGACACGTTCTTCAATATTAAGACACGTGTTCAGACACGTGCTTCAACATTCAGACACATGTTCAGACACGTGCTCAGACACGTGCTACAACATTCAGATACGTGTTAGGCACGTGACATATTTGATACCTGCTAACAGTCAGCGAAAAACTATGAACGTTGAATGATTACATTACCACCACCCTGTTTGAGAAATAAAATACCCAAAATAGTAATAATAACATTTATTTGGAAAAATACATTTTGATAGTACATCATTTAGAACTAACATAATAACATTATGATTCATCACCTGGTTCTTCACACTAGACTCCGAACTAATCCTGTAATCGGGGAATACTGCATTATACGGTCGTTAGTGATGATGCAATAAGCCCGGGTGTTTTTAGGGAAATTCAGGATACTCTCCATCTCTAGTTTGACGTCAACTGTTGTTGACTTTATAGCATCGTTTTGTTTTGAACAATCAATCACAAAAACAGCTTTATTCTTGAATGCTATATACATCGACTCGTTTATCATTTTATTTGAAAATGGTTTCTGGAAATCATAGTACATCTGGTATGCTTCCACGTATTGCTGATGATCGTTGAAATTCAATTTCATTGCTTCATATGGATAACACTCTGAATTCAAGTATAATTTTACATTTAGCAAGTTTATATGATCGAAATATGTACTCTGCTTAACAGGATTATTTTTTCGATCAGTTTGGACAGCTAGAATAACATATCTGGGACGTCTCAAACTCATTGTTGTTTCAACAGCCCAAATGTAACGAGTGCTCTCCTCCATCAACGGATTTTCATGCAGATCCCAACTACGGAACGGAATCGAAATAGACTTCTCAGCACTCGAATTCCCCAACATTTGAAATTTAACTTGATCATTTGAAAACACATGGCGCACTCTTAATGCTATTGTCTTCACTCTCTTTCCGTAACTGTGATATTAGTATAGCAATCGTTATTGGTTCGAGACCTTATCAAGCGCAACTTATGTTTATCACTCGAAACTTTGTTATAGTCAATGAATAGGCGTAGTAGAAAATTCAACGGTATCCATAAATTCATTTCATTATTGTAGACTGAACTCATTGCATCTTTATATGACCATCCAGAAATAGCTAGAGGTATAGATTCATGTTCGGCATATGTTAGATAAGCTCTGATCGTGCCGACAATACCAGGATCTCATGCTCTGTCTATCTATTTTCCATTCAATTCATAACTGATATATTCGAAGAGCAACGCTCCGAAATTATTGGTTAGGGTACATTCACCATCACCACTTGCGTCTTACTGGAATTCTGCCTGGATGAATGAAGCAGACGAGGCCAAATCCACCAATACATCTTGTTGATTGATTAATATCTCAATTTCATCACTGTTGCCAAAATATGTTGTGTGTGGATAGTAGGTATGAGTTTTATCTCGGATGATGTCTTCATTGAAGTTTGGCTCGTTGAATATTTGAAGTTTTTCCGACATTGTAACCAAGGAACTTCAAAAAATGTATATTCTCCAATGATAATACTGCAGCAGCAACCTCCTCCTTCGAGCTCCTTGTAGATAATGACTGATGGCCAATATGGGGATGTCTTCTATTGCTGAAATTCAAACCCATGTTCTCAAGTGACGCCTACTGCAACAACTTTCTCAGATGAATTATTTTCATATAATGAATGCTGGTGGGTATTGGATTATTATTTATTGTTGGAAGGCATAATCCCTAGCGGTCTTTTTCAATTCCAACCGTATAATAATTTCTTCTTCACGAAAATTTACCCGTCTTCAGTTCTGATCTGAAATATTCAGTGTCATGTTATCGAAGGACGTCTTGTTGATGATCGGTAGATGAATAAGATCCTTCGGCTCTATACCAATGGAAAAACCAGGTGGAACAAGAGGTGAAAACTCATATAACATACGAGCTAACTTGTTGTTTGTTATAATATACTCCTGCGGTTAGGTTACACTCCACTCTAATAGTTTGAACTTCAATTATGTTTTTAGGTCTATCAGATACATGTAGTTCACGAGATGTCAATTTCTCTTTGCTGAACCCCAACGGTTTGCTTATACTATCTTGAGGAATGAAATTCACTTCAAAATCACTCTTCAGCTCTGTGTGTAGAGTGTTGTTGTTAGATTTTATTGATAATTTCCGGTCACGTTCTTCTTGCTTCACTCCTATCCCACAAACTGCACTTTGTATGAAATCCTAGATGTCTGTCAACTCGTAGGACCACGTAGGTATAGTTACTACTTTAATCTCACCCTTCACATCTCCTCAATAAAATTTATCAAAATCATCTTCAATGTTCGGGATGCTATTGTACGTATGCAAACCAACAAGTGCGATAGAATAATATGAATGAGGATCTAGTTCTATAGGGGGGTGAAAATCTACAGACAGGCGGAAGCTCTCACTCGTGATGGTGAACGTCTGAGACATGACTGATGAGAACTTTACCAACAATCTATTCATATACTAATAAATGCAGGGTTAGTCGACCACAACAGGAGAGTTAGAGAGTAATTCCGAACATCACTGGCCACAATTATAAGTGTTATATTGCTGAAAATTGTCGTGGTTGAATAATATCTTATACTTTTTGAAATAATCCACTAGTTCGTGAGGGGGCGTAAATTGCCAAAACTATCATAATATAAAACTGTATCACCGACTTCATTAAACCCAACCCAGTGAGTGCCTTCATTGTCCGAGCTATCTAAATTAACTATTACACGCTCGTTTTTCCATGGTTCGTCGGATGACAGTTCATCACGCATAAATACTCCTCTAAAATGGGGAATTTTCAGAGCTTTTGCTAGTTCTCGTAGATCGAGATCGGTTATAGGTCTTCTGGGTAGGTCTACTGACAGTTTTTTGGATGTTAATTCGAATACAGACCGAGGCCTTTGAGATGCTTTTTCGAATATAGACCAGATCCTTGTTTCCCCAAAGCTATAGCTTCCATTGTTTTATCATGTCTTCCCGTTTCCTCCAAGGTTTTCCGAGCTGCTGTGATGACGTTGACGGCCTTGGCGATGCCTGCCCCACCTCCCGCCAATGCTCCAGCAGCTGATAAGTCAGCAAACAGAGGTATTGAAAATGGTAGAAATCCTCCAGTCTTTGGAATAGGAATTACTCTTGGTAATCGAACATTTTTCCGACCACCTGCTTCTTTGAATTGTTTTCGTGCAACTTTCAAAACTGTTTGAGATGTTCTCTCCAGATTGGATGAGTCAAACTTATTCTTTATACCTTTTCTCACTACAGCGACAATTGCACTTCCGAACCCAACCTTCTTTCTCATACCCGTCCCCAATTTCCTCTTCGCCTTCATAATTTTATTCACACCGAAAGTGGCAATCCTCTCTCTAAATTTTGTGTCTTCAGATTTGACACGTTGCCAAGCAGCGTTCTATAATATTTCATCCGCCTCGTGACGTCCTCCCAAACTAGCATTTCGCAAATATGAAATATCGTTTTGACAGCAAGCTTTATCGAATGAATACCTTGGATCTCCTCTTCTCGACCGTTCTTCTGATTTTGTACCTGGACCACAGTATTGATAACCAGGAATATGGAGTTCGAACGGGAGCTTGTTTATAAGCGTATTGAGAACACCTTCCCCTACGTACGCTTCCATACAGACTGATGAGAAATCAAGATGGCACTGTTATCTAAAGGAGAGAGGGAGAAAGACCAAAGATCTCAAAATAATAGTTTTTAATAATTTCAAAATTTTCTCTATACAAAAATGTTATTATAACCTCGAAAATATTTTCGAAATATCACAATATTGACTCTTGATTCATCGTGCTAGTCGTATTGCATATTTCTTCCACACATATTGAAGTCCTTCTATGTATGTTCGAAGCTGGTAAAAGTTCTCTGCTCATGAAGCTCATGCACATTTTGTAATCTACCCATCTTATCAATGCCGAAATCTAGTGTAGAATTGATTTTTTGGGTATATTCACAGGATTTGGAGTTATACGTTTCACAGAGACTTGCTTTTTTGTTGATGCGGATGATGAGGGCCTCTTCTTAAAAGGTTGCACAGCTATTATCCGTCGTTCCGAAGCCTCAATTCTACTACTAATATCATTCAGACGCCTATTCAGACCGTTCATCTTCCTATTGATCTCTTTTAATTCATTTCTGTCCTCCCTCACACTATCACTGATTGTTTTATACCTTGATTTTATACAGACCTCCATTCCGTTATACTTATTCTGAATGTCCGTCAGATTTTTATACATGGTGAGAATAACCTTCTCGTTCTTCAATTCATGTTCATCCAGATCCTTATTGGCAGCTTTGATGAAATTATCAACCCTAACATTGAGGCTGGTTTCTGTTTACATGTTCAATTTGTGTATCCATTTATCAACATATACTTAATTTACAGCGTCTTCATTATCAGTCGGTGATTTTACGTTGCACAATCTACGATTCTCCATATCGTAACTTCCATCGCTCGTTTGGAATAATCCTTGTCCGTGAACTTGTTTGAAATTATTATTGAATATATTTGTGTCATATATCCACATGGAAGAGGAGACTCTGCCAAACTTGTCCATTGAAACCATCTTTATGTGATGAATTTATCTTACACTCGGTTTTTGTTCAATTACACCAGTCTATCAATTCTTCTATTATAGAGACTCTCGTTGTGATGGTTATTGTTACCAGCATGCGAGGATGCAACAAGTAGTCTGAGTCTATCTACAATTTCATTTACGTCATCCCAATGAACATATTCGATAGGTTCCTCGTTGTATTCAAGCATATTATTTTTGATATATGCATTTCCAGTTTATGTTTGGGATCTGGGTCTTTTCATGGAATTGATCAAAGGTTTCAGTACATGTTTGTATTTTGCTGTGTTTCTCATTCGATCAGCTGAATCGTTATCACGTCTATGGGCACTAGTCATTTCCATCATTTGACTGTAATTTTCCCCATCTTCCACAGTGTAAGTATCAGGTAAAACATCTCTGTAAAATATCAAATTATACAGTTCTGTGGTACCCTTGAACGGGGTACCCTTGTTAATTATATTACTCTCACTATCAATCTCTATAGGATGATTACCCATGAAGCATTTGTTCGAAGTTGAATTATATTGCAAGCCCATTCTATCATCGTATCTCTTGACATCATCATCCAATAGCAATCCTTCCAAGTAATAACGTGCTAATGTGGGGTATTGATGCAGAAACTCCTCTGTAGCCTTAGAATTATCTTTCTTAAGTTTCCTGAAGTCTCCACGAATCTGATCGATAGTAGTTTCGGGGGTAAACTTATCCTCTTCAGTATCTGGGGGATTATACACGAATTCTTCTCCTTCAGTTACAATATTTGGGATTGCTATGCTCTCCATTTGTGTTGCTGTAGAAACAATACTTTTAGGTTGATTATTTCAGCATTTCTCGCAATTTCTTCCAGAGATTTGGATACATTCTTGAGCATATTATCTAGAATCTCATCATTTTCAGCTTTACCCAATTTCACAGCCATATATTTTTTCCTCACAACGTTCGCTAACTCCCAAATTATTGTCTTCAATTGTTGTTTTGGTTTTAACTTGTTAGGCACATTCACGTCCATGCTCAGTGGTTTGTCTATTCCAAATGAAAGTATATACAGGGTGTTCCAACTTAGACGAGCCACCCCGTATATTTCTCATCCCATAGTGAGTGGAAAAATCTCTCGAAACTCGTCGAATGATTTTGTTTGGGAGACATCTTTTGACGTATGTTTGAGGCTTGAACGAGCAACCCCCTAATAGGGGGCGCTTCATCCCCTAAAAATTGAATAGAGGAGAGGGGTTGAGTGATACGTCATTTGAAAGGTCTTGGGAGCCTCTTCACAACGGTGTATGGGAAACGTAACACAAGTTCCATTCGTACAAAATTAAATTAATTCAGGAATTAAATGATGATGATTGGGATCGAAGGCAAGAGTTTTGCGAAATTATGGTGAAGCGTATCAACAATAACCAAAATTACTTGTTCAACGTTTGTTTTTCTGACGAATGCACTATTTTACCTAATGGAGAGCTTAACCGGCATAACTATAGAATTTGGAGCGATACAGATCCTCATGTATTTCGAGAAGCTCACACTCAACATCGGGGAGAGCTAAACGTTTGGGTAGGAATTCTGGGAGACCACCTAATTAGACCTCTGTTTATTCCTGGTGATTCAAATGGCAAAATTTATCTTGAAATGTTGGGAAATGCGATTGATCCGTTAATAACTGAACAATTAGAAAACGATCCTCTACTACTTGAACAAGGATTGCATTTCCAACAAGATGGAGTTCCTACTCACTACGCTGCACCAGTTCGCCAATACCTCAATTTGCAATATCCCAGTCTTTGGATTGGGAGAGGAGGTCCTATGGAGTGGCCTGCCCGATCTCCTGACCTGAACACTCTGTACTTAATCTTGTTGAAACATCTTGAGCCCAAGATTTTTGTGACTCAGCCTGAAAATTTGGACGAACTACGCCAACGAATTGTAAATGAGTGTCGTCAAATAACTCCAATTATGCTGAACCAAGTTAGAGACGGTTTCCAGTCAAAATTGTATCATTGTATGGAAGTCAATGGAGGACAATTTGAACGTTTGATTTAAACATGTAGATTTAATTTTTTTCATTGTAAGCATGACAACACAATTAAATTTTTTTACGAATGTGATTTTTTGAAGATTGTTTAAGTTTGTAAAAAAGGCTTAATAAAAATGAGCTTGTACATTGTACAAATAACTAAAATATTCAAGGTGGCGCATTTGACGAACAGAATTAATTTTTGGCAAAAACGGTTCATCAAACTTACGTTTTTCATACACCGT